>ML815752.1:0-28832 GCA_009831015.1 Picea engelmannii
AGGAGGATATCACAACACAATCATTAGAAGCGCTCATAGAAAAGGCCGCACAGGTCCAGGAAAGAGGAAGGGAACTTGCAGACAAGTTCCACATCCTAGCAGAGGCCGTCAAGGGAGCACACACTACCTAGGTGTCTCGGGATGAGCCACATGTCAGTGTTGGGTTCCTGTTTTGTGCAAGGCGATTTTGAGGAAAATTCCATGTTTGGAAAGTAAAGCTTAATTTGGAAAACAACAGCTAGAAGGAAACACGTGTAAGTAAAAGTCGCATGCAAAGGAGGAAAAAATGCAAGGAATGAAGGCAGTAAGACCTAACCATTTTAGGTTTAGATTTTTGGAATGTAATGACTAATAAGACTATAAACTAGTATAAATAAGCACCTAGGAGGTCTAGGTCGAGGGTTCTGTGTGGTTGTTTTTGGTTGGAAGTGGGTTCCAAGTTAATTTTGAATTGTAAGAAACTGTTGTGATACCTTTTTGTAAGTTGTTGAGCTGTAGAAGAGTCATGTGTTAGATATTGAGGGTTATATCACAGGATGAGGAGCATGGTGTGATCTAGTCTGCCTCACATAGGTTTTGGAACCTTTCCTCATGATAGTATTATCAAAATTGTAGTGCACACATCACCATTTATTGCAACAAAGATAATAAAGAGCCTAAGAAGCCAGATCTTTGTGGACGTAGCCCAGGAGGGGGTGAACCACAGTAAAAAATGTGCAATGTGTGATGATTGAATGTCTATTTACCTTCTGTTAATGGTTGATCATCTTTAATTTATGTTAATGATTGATTTATACATATGTGGTTAGCTAGATCTGTTAGAATGCATGCATATGCTTAACATATGAATGGATCTTAGAATAATAGATTGATTAATCAGTGTAAGGTCTAAAGAAGATCAAATATACTCACAGATCCCCACTCTTTCCTAGACTGCAAGAAGTTGAGATTTGCAGTCACCCATAGAACTATCTCAGGTGAAATTGCGTAGTACATTCTGTGTGTTGTGTTACTTTCTGGTTTACCAGGAGGGCCGATAGTTTTAGAGGGTTTTGTTGGAAACCTGTTCATATCTAAACCTAGGCAACCCAACAAGTAGAAATAAAGAGTAATAGACAATAGTTGCAACTAGAAGTGGAGAGTTTACTATTTTTGGATAACGTGGTTGTAAGTGGATAAAGTGGTTAGAAGTAGGTTAACCCCAAAATAAGGAAGTTGGTTAGATAATAACCCCGATAGGAAGCTACTTGGAGAAGTATAAATAAGAGAGAAAGGGTATCTTATGTTGATGAATATTTTGAGAATGTTGAAGAACTATTTTTGGTGAAGGGTTCTCTTAGCACTGAGAGTCACCCTCGGATTGTGGGAGGATAAGCCCAGTACCCATCAGAGTTTTGGTGGATGTTGGTTTTATATGAGTGGAGGTCAATGGACAAAACTCAATATATGAATGATGTTTAACAAAAAATTGGACAAGAAATGCACAGGGAAGTGAGGGACACATTAACTTCAGTCAGTGAGTTGAGTTTAAGTGTGAGCAGAGGGAAGAATTATTAAGGAAGGTGAACAAGACTTCTATGGGCATTCGACTTTCAAGCAGCTTGGAGAAGAAAAACTCAGACTCGAGATCACTCTTGAGTTCAAGCTTCAGACACTGAAATATGTCCAAACAACACAGTCACAACAACACAATCATCAAACCTACATCACCATGCAACTACAACAATTCGACTAGATCCTCTATGCCCGATCCATTTAGTGTAAGAGGGAAAAAGATAACAAGGGAGTTGACTAAAACTAGTCATGATACCACTACAATCAAACCTACATTACAACAACATAACAACCCTTGACTAGATCCTCCATGCCCAAGTGTTTTAACACAGTTTTTACAGAGAGATGAAAAGAAGCTGACTTCTATTAACATGAAAGTCTCAAATTTGGTACATAACTAGAGAACAATTCTGGCATCAAAACATTACAAAATAGGGAGCTCTGCTCAACCAGTTGATGACCTTAACAAAATATCAAAACCACTTATTTATACTCAGAACAATTCGCCACTACCAGGAGTGTGATCTGATCACTACATTCAAAGCATTGCGTCTGGGCAGTCTTCTGTCAGACTGTGCATGTATCCCTATGTCAGACGCGAGCTCAGATCAACATGACTTTTGTAGGGAAATATTCCCATAGGGATACCATGGGCTGATGGTTCAGTCCCCACGGTTGGACCTTCCATGTCTTCCATTTATGGATTGAGTCAAGGTTTCAACTATCGGCTCTATTTTCTTTAACTGACTTTTCTTGGGGAATCAACGAGATTAAATGCTCAGGGGGCGGCCACGTGGTGCTATTGGATAGGATGTTATATAAACATGTGATTGCGGGGTTGCTCGAAAGTGGTATGGTTTCAAATCACTTTTGGGCCCTCAATCCACCACCCTTAACCACGTAGCACTTTTTCCCTACCATGGTTTTAATTGCGATACCTCTCAATAATTTTATCGATCGAGCAAGTTGCATCCCCATAATGAAGCATGGCCATTGATCTGGATGCGGTCTGTGATCTGGGCACACCTGCTAGATTTAGTGCTACTACCAAGCTTAAATGCCCTCCAACTTTAAAATCCGCCAAACCATGCCCTGGGGAAGGGGGACACTACTCTTGACAATGAAAAATAACACCTCCCAGAGGATGAACTATCGTTTCTATGATGATGTGTCATGAAAGAGAAGTGACACATTTCACTAAGAAAGAAGTGAATGATATTCCCACGACTGCTTGGATTGAGTGCCACGTGTCACTTCCGAGTAGGTGCCAGGTGTCACGACTAATGAGTGCGCCCGATGTCCATATTGATAACTGCCAGGTATCCTCTTAAATCAATGACTGAGATCTCCTTCGGGTCTCTGGACTCTAGGAAAATCCAATCTCAAACCTCATCCTCTTCCATGCGCTTTTACTCGGAGCTAAGGATCTGGCAACACATGGCTCTTGGATCAACAATTAAGATCCCTTTGGGTCTCTGGGCTCCGGGAAAATAAAAAATCAAATCTCTCTTTTTCCCCTTCACTTTCCTCTGGAGCTCTAGATCTATTCCCATGTGTCCATTTGAATCAGGCAACTAAGACATACTCTGGGCCTTCAAGCTTCAGGTGTTTTGGGTCTTTGGGACTTCGGGCGCTTCGGGTGTTCAGGACTTCGAGCACTTCGCCGCTTCGGGCCTTTGGGACTTTGGGAGGCAATTCCCTTAAGATCAACGACTCCCTGCTGATTTTGAGATCAATGGTCCACGATTGCTTGGGGAGTTCAGGCTTTGGCTCTTCGAAAGTTTTATGCACTTCTCACTTCGAAACTCCCAAAGATCATTTCCTCGAATGCTTGGGTCATCTGTCACCTGTCCCCCTCAATATCAGACGAATCATTCTCACTTCAGTTTTCGGGACTTCAGACCTTTGAAAAACAACTTTAACAATATTTTGAACCCCCGATTCCTGCGAACCGCCGATATGATATTCTCAGGAATGTCCACCGTTGAGGTTGATCTCGCATGTTGCTTGCATTTCGAGCCTGAAATGCACTTCCCTAAACTTTTCACTTTGAATTTTCTTGTGCAAGCCGTGAACTTGGACAACCTACTTCCCTTGACAACTACATGTGATAATAGATTCATTGTAGGTACCTCATGGACGCATCAAAAGTTCTGCAAGTATAAGGTAGAAATAAAATTTGACGGTGAAGGTTTCAGAGGTTTAGAAAACCCTAGTTTTCTGAACATGTGTGTGGGTTGTAGTGGGCCAGTTCATGTACATATGCATGCTACAGTGAATGAAGGTGCATTTATACACATGCTGCAGTAAAGGGAGAGCACGTACAGGTGAAAAGGTCATGAAGATTTGAGTGGGTGTTGATGCTAGGTTCCTGAAGTTTGAAGAAAGTCTTTAGAATATGATTCTACATGTTCATATCTGCTACAAAAGTTCTGGTATGGTTATATGTTATCTTGATGCTTAGATTTACTCATCGTATGGTGAATCCTTTAAGCATTCTTTGCATGGGTGTTATGATGTTTGGATATGGTAGATGTTGGCTGGTTGGTTGATTAGTTATGTTATGATATGGTTGAGGGGTATCTATGTTGTGTGATGGTGTATGCATGAGAAACATGCATAGGATGGCTTAGATTTGTTTATGGTTGAGATGGTACAGGTTGGGCAATGACATGATGGTTGCAATGACAGGTCACAAGTGGATGTGACAAAGGTAGAAAGGGTATGAAGGACCATAAGTTTGAAGTTTCAGAAACCCTAGTTTTCTAAAGGTGCACATAGGATTACAGTGGAAGAGGTCATGTACATATGTGTGTTGCAGTATAGACAGGTTACACACATATGCGTGATGCAGTGTAGACATGCCGCGTACCTGTTGACATATTGTTTTCTGTCTACAATCTAGGTCTTGTACTTGGGGGTTGGATTCCTCACATCTCATTTGGTGATGATATCTGCAAGTTGGGTCTTGTATTTAGAGTTGGTACTCTATTGGAGTTGTTGCTCTTTTTAGTTGATTCTGATAAAACCATAAGATTTTAGTCTCCCATAACACATAATACAAAAAATTTACATATATATCTTGTGTTCCTTGTGTTCTTTATGATGATGGTTTATGAACTACTATTGACCAAAAGTAAGTGATGGTTTATTGTTGATGCATGTTGTTTACATGCAAACAACTAGTTGTGAATGGAAGTAATGAATAATGATGTTTGAAGTGGTTTCTAACTAAAGTTTTGTAAAGAGTTGTAAAACGAGCCTCACATTGATTCACACCCCCCCGCCCCTCCCCTTAGTGTGGTCAGTGTGTCCAACATAAATGACTATGCAAAATAGTTCTTTATAAGCCAATAGGTTAGCTCAATTGATTGTCACCAATTTTGTTGGGAATTTGGGTAATGCTACGTTCATAAGTGCCTAGTTCAAATCCTTTGGGTTAGGCACACCAATGGATTTAGTAGGGATTCCATCCATAAATGTGGAGAAGCATCCCTTGGGTTTCTACACAAGGTTTTCCTTGGAAAAAAATGACTTATAAAATGGATATTGTTATGATAAATGACCATTGGAAACAAATGTTCAATGAATACAACTAACACTAACATTGAAAACTACAACGATAATGATGAGAAGGATGAATAAACAATTAAAAAAAACATTACTACATGGATTTAGTGATTCATATGTTATTCATGATGTTCAAAACAACCAAATAAACATTACCCACGATGAAGATTATATTCCATTAGGCATTTTTCAAGATAAATATGAGGAGAAAATAGTTTCCCTACATTTTTCTATGGAAACAAAATGACCAAATGAAATTACAAAAAACCTCACATATAAAAAATTGGCCAATGGGAGTCTTCTAGAAATACCACAACTTTGCATACCATACATCAAATCTATTTTACAAGGTAGCACACATTATTCTCAATTAATATTCATCTACCTTTGGATACAAATAAACAAGGATAATTAAAGGGAAGAAACCTATTATCAAAAGGCATTAAGAAAAAACCAAAACTGGATCATATTCTTAGATTGGATATTGGTTACATGGATACGAAAACTATACAAACATTGTCAAATTGCTTATGCTATTTTCAAAAGAACCTATAAGAAATTATTCAAAAAGGTCCACCAACTTTCTTCATATATTTTAACGGTGTAGAGAATCAATGGAAACCACTAATCAAGGCATTAAAATAAATAAGAAATAACAAAAAACTGTCATTAAGAATGAAATGGAAAAAAATGAAATTGAATCTGTCATTATAAATGACCTTGTAACTTATGTACTATAACATTGGGTGTTGTTGGGCCTCTACCCCCCCTTTCTACATAGATTCTACCTTGGATAATTCTCAACCTTAATAACCCTTCTTCACTATCCCAACTATCCTTGATCTTGGCTATCAATCAATTGGTGGGATATCGAAATGAACTACTCTTGACCAACCTTTCCTTTCTTTGTTTGAATAACATTCAAAAGATTAATCCCTTTATTGTAGATCTCTAATACGAGTAAGCTTAAGGCCCTTCCTCTAGGAGAAGTCCTTTCTTTTCCCAGTTTGCCTAATTCTCCCCAATGTTGGGGGGGGTGGGGTGGGGGAGGAACTTGGTGCAAAGGATAGAAATTTCGATTCAATCAATCCCCAATGAATCAAAACCTAGCTTTAAAAAAACATGATAAATTATTTATGACAATTAATCCTTCATGAATGCAAATACTATGGTGAGGTCAACGACTATTTCTTCGTAAGATAATTTCAAATAGATGAATTTAACATGATCATGGATTTCTATGAATAAATGATTCACCAATCTATGTAATAAACACATATACTAAATTGAAATCTTTGTATACAAATACTTGTCTTATGATTTAAAAATACCTAGAAATGATCTAAAAGTAGTTTGACACCATCATCATGCAAGAACTTGTAAGAAAAAAAAAACATACATTAGATTCAATTTCATGTTTCCACTATTGGAAAAACAAAAATATGTGAACCCATGAAATGTGACAATGATAGAACATATACAAGTGCAAAACTAATATTTGATACACTAGAAATTGTTGAATATGATGAAATATATACGTTTGATATTTTCTCAAGCAAGATAGAAATGATTGAAAATGATTGCATCCATGCAACTCAATGAATTCTAAAGTAAACAACAATTCTATTACAAAGAAAACCATGAGACATATGGATGAATAACTTTTTCCAACACATTCCACATATTTTCAATACAAATATAGATTCTCATTTTGTACTCGAGGCATATGTTGCAGCTACATATTACATCTCTTACAGGACAAAACAATGACATCAATGTTCAAATGTATGTGAAATTATTCTCAAGAAACAAACATTGATATCGTAGAAAAAATTATTGGACTTGATATTAAAGATTTATTAAACTTGCGAAAAATGTTTATACAACAAGATCTAAATATTTAACTATTACTACCATTGAAAAGTCACTCATGAAAATGTATATTCATCAACACTTCCACAAAATATGAAAGAGCATTCATACTAAAGTGACCAAAATAATTTGAACATGAACTAGATGATTAAAAAAACATAGTACATACACATCTATTATTATTGAGAATTATATATGTCGACCTAAAAGAATTGAAAACATATGCCTAGCAGAGTTTACCTCATTCTACACAAGGAAATGAAATATGAGAAGATATAATTACAAACCATATGTTATTCAACATGTCAAATATAACAATCATAATAACTCTGACAATTTCTACCGAGAAATACTTGTGTATGTTCTATATTGCTTTGATGAAAACAATTTCAAGGAACAATATTTAGGTTGGAAAAATACATATCTAACATTGAAACAAACCATATAATAGTATAACAAAGAAAAAATTACATATAGTATGTTCTATATTGCTTTGATGAAAACAATTTCAAGGAACAATATTTAAGTTGGAAAAATACATATCTAACATTAAAACAAACCATATAATAGTATAACAAAGAAAAAATTACATATACAAAAAGTCCAACATGAGGTGATTTTGACAAGACAATAAATAAAATTCAAACATCATACATCTAAACAACAGCAATCATAGGCAACCCAACATTACGAAGAATATGATATCAACATTGTTCTCCAATATTTATAAAATTAAAAAATCATTAACCAAAAGTCCTTACCAAATTTTAAAACAACCACATATATTAGAAAGCATTAAATTATATAAAGTGACCAGAAAATTGAACAAAGAACAAGCAACCATACTTAAAAATATATTTGAGAAAACAAAGAGAGAAATTAATAAACCAATCTACCTATTCTTGACATGTGACATGTGGTGAAGGCATTAGAAAAACATTTATTGTAGAAACAATTTTCCAGCTGCTAGTACCCAATACAACAATATAATGTGAACCACTATAACCAACAGTATAATGTGAACCACTACAATTGTATAATAACATAGTAGAGTGCGAACCACTATAACAGTAGAGTGTGAACCACTACAACCAATAAGAACCATAACATCTTATATAGGAAAAAAACATACAATGCAAACAATGTAACATTGCACACTATATTTCACATGCCCTTTAACAAATCATAATATCTTTCGCTAAAAATAAAAAAAAGTTAGATATAATAGAAAGCACACACAATGTGTAGTACTCATTGACAAGGTATCCTCATAGCTACAACATTCTTATACAAGATTGGAAGGAATCCGCTAAAAATAAAACACAACCCATTACCTTATTTTGATAATGTAGATATAATATTTTGGCAATATTCTATTTTGCAAAACTGTTTTTGTATTCTTGTTCCTTGAGAATAGAGGAGGTCGACTTCATTTGTAGGTTAGGGATTTTCTATAAAATTATATTTTCTCTGTAAATCAGGGTTAGGAACCATATTTTGTATTCATACATAGGAAGAGATAAAGACTATTGTTGTTTGGTGTCACCTCATATGTATATATCAATGGTTTAAAGATGCAAGCACACTCTGTTTCAATAAAATTTACAGTTGTGGTTTATGGTGTTCTTTTATTCATGAGTGACTGAATCTCCATAGCTCACTACTAGGTTTGGCAAGGGTCCACCAATCCCAAGGATGCCGAGCTAAGTTGTTTTTGTAACTTGTTTTAGTTCATTGTATTGATTCGGTTTTGTGTTATAAATATTTGAAGATTAATTTATAGGTTGTGTGTGTGTTTATAATATCTTCCTTTGTGTGAATGAGTGGTAATTTATAATCTTTATAATTCCTTAATTTATAAAGAAATCCCTTTCATTCAAAGCTACATAACAAATTTCAGATCGTATCTAGGGTTCGAATTATTGCCAACATTACTATGTTTTTTTTTTTTTCAGAGAATGAATTTGAATCTGTGAGTTGTTAGGATGATACATGTTAAGTTTCCTGTGATAAAAGTGAATAGTTATGGGCTATGTCAGATCATTAAATGAATACAAAAAATAACCAATAGTTTATATACAAACGCGAAAGTTTGAAACTGTGTTGCAGAGATACATTTGAAAAGATAATAATTATTATAATCTTTGCTAAGATTCATGATCACATTTGAAAATTTGATAAAATCCATGCCAATAAAGAGATAAGAATCTTGAGAAATAGATGCTACATCACTAAAGTCTATTACAATCTTTCTTTAACCATTCCAATTGTTGTTTTATTTCCATCTTATTTATGTAGCATAAGACCATAATTTGCAGAGTTGAGTGTGAAGGGTTTTACCCAACGACAACCTTAAGTCTATTTATTAGTGAATGGTATGATCTATCAAGGTGTGACCTCTAGAGTTAGCTTAAAAAGTCATTTGCATACTTTTCAGGAGACAACGATTTTTCTTTTCGAATGGTTTATTATTCTTTTACTGATGCTTTTCGATTGATGTAATTTTTACAGAGTGTTTTCAATTAGATTATACAATCTGATAGAAGTCGATCCAATCACTTATGACAAAGCATCCAACTATGGAAATTCCCTAAGCTACTTTGTGAAGTTCGAGCCTAAAATATTGTTGCTTGTTCCTAAATTTTGCATCACCTAATTAATATTAAATAATGAATGACAAGTTGAGTCACCTCTATATGAACAAGTTGTTTGTATAAGTACAACGCCACCATATGTTGTTTACATTAAAAGTATTGACTGTGGGATTAAATTTCCTATTCATAATCTTTCACTCTAAACTGAGAAGTTTAACATCTGATCAATAGCACCAAGTGGAGACTCAAGATCCTTTTAGCTGACGGATAGAAACATAGTTAGAGTAAACTTATGATCATAATTCCTCATTTTGTTAAATATGTTTTTGAAAATTAAATATAACTCTTATTGTCAGATTTAAACTTATTTATAGATCAAGAGTTTTTAGTCTCTGTAAGTGGAATACTAAAGCTTGGATCTTAAAAGGAAGTTTGACGAAAGGAATTCATTACTAGTCTCTGTTTTCCAATTTTCTATCAGTGTTTTTAATTGTTTGATGTGTGATGTAACACACCCAACCCTTTATGTACCTTTTTAGGGATGGGGCATCACAATTCTCTTTCCTCCATCATATTGAATTCTCTTCTTGAGATCTCCATCACCTTCTGCTCATCAAGAGATTTCCAACCATTGTCGCCATGCTCAAATCTGAGCTATGGATTGGAAGTTATACCCTTCCAAAGTTCTATGAGCCTCATTGGTCAAAGGCCATGTGGGTCTGTCTCATTCATACTATCCCAAGTTTCCCCATAAGTCCCAGAGCTTCCTAGCGCTCCTAAATATATGGTGGAAATCCATCCACCGTTAAATCCACCGATGGGACTTTGTCCTCGTTTAATGTATAGGGTTATGGTAATTCGAAGTTCAACACTTCGACACTGAATGCCCCTTTTTCTTTCTATGCACATATCCTCTGGAGTATCTAAATCTTGAACTCCCAAAGGATCCTGAATTCTTGCCACGTAGCTTCGGACTTTGGCCCTTTCATCTTATCTAAAATACTACACCCTAATTCCCCGGAGTTTTGAATTCCTGGACTCCCGAAGGGTCCACCGTTACAAGTGATGGCACATCAAATGAAGAGGAAATGATAGGTGGGTCCCGAGTACCCCACCTACTATTAAGCCAAGTGAGTATGTGCCAGAGGGGAAAAAAATGGCAAGGTGGAGATGGCACATGACCCCATCAATGGGTGACACGTGTCATGTTCTAATGGTCACATAGGGTATATAAAAATTACAAATCAAGGTGACACGTGGCATGTCGAACGTGGGTCTACTTCACCCTGGGTGATGTCAATGTGCCACGTCGCACGAGACTGAAAACCTTCCAATGCCCCTTATATCTCATGGTTGAGATGTGTCCACGTAGATCCAAAGATCCATGGCCTCCGTTACTTCGTAAATTTGGAGTTCAGAGGATCCACCATGTAACTTCCTCTTTTCTCCCGGAGTGGTCAGTGCTAGGTTGACCATGGTCTAGATCTAACTGTCATGGGAGATCCCAAAGTGTCCCCGAATCTGTGGTCTACGTCACTTCCCAGGTTTGACGTTTGGGGGTTCCTTCCGCTTAAAACTCCTTTTCACTAGGAGTGGTCAATGTCGGACTGACCATGACGTAGATCCAATGGTCAGGGAAGATCCCGATTTCCCTCAGATCAACGACTCACATTACTTCATGTGTTCTAAATTCGGGGGTTCTACCCACTTAATACTCCTTTTCTCCCAGAGTATGACTTTCTCGAATTGCTACACATGAATCCTTCCTTTGGTGGATTGGATGGTTGGGAGGGGTTCTCGATGGAGTCCCCAGATCGACGGTTCATAACTCTAGCTCAAGGGTCCCTTGGTCTCAGTGTTAGGCCACTCCTAGAGGTACATCTATGATCCAGGTGGATATCAGTGGCCACCCACCTTTTCCGACTGGCTCAAAACTGTTTTCTGACAATTTTGGCAATTTACTATTTTTAGCAGGTTTTAACTTTTGGGGCCATTTTGAGGGCCTAAATGAAGGTTTTTCGAGATCGAGGTTCTCAATGATAGCCAAAGGCATATTGAGCCCCCAAAATGAATCTCCTCGACGATACCTTTCCAACGATCTATCACACGCCTAAAACGAAGATCGTATGCAAAAGTTACGACCCCAGAAGTTGATGTACTCACTTACCCAAACGAGGCTCACATAAATTTTGGCGCTTCATCTCCTAGGGTTAAGTTTTTGGATGTCTAGGACTTTTGGCATTCCCGTTTATTGTAAAAAGGCCTTCAGAGCCTCATTGTAATCATCTTCTTGCGAATGCGAGTAGTCGTCACATCTCTTCTCAGAGATAAGCTACCACCATTCTAGCGAGTTTTTCACTCTGTATTTTACAGTCTCTGTACATTTATTTCATTAATATAAATCGTGTATTACTATATATATGTGTTTATGGTTGCATATATGATACATTTATGTTATATTATTGAATATCTGCGATATCTCTGTGCATTTCTTTATTATATCTCCGCTCTCATTTCATGCCGAAAATAATCTGGATCAATTTGTCAACCGGAAGCACATTGGCAAGATACGTGGCACATGCCTCAAGCCACTGACATCTCTTTGCTCTGCGACAAATCCATCACACCTGGCATCACCGTTGCTCGACACATGGAACCCCATGTGCTCTTGATGTGATACATACATTCCCATGATTAGACGATTGAGAGGGATCCCGAAGGATTTGAATATTGATGACCCACAATACTTCACAACTCCGACATTCAGAGGTTTTGGTGTTATAACACCTTTGTTCTCCCGAAGTGGTCAACGCTGGACTGACCATGACATAGATTCAACTGTCAGGGGAGATCTCGAATACCCTCGGATCAATGGCTCGCATTACTTTGTGACCAAGAAGATTATTGGGGTTTATCAAGGGGACAAATCCCATGATTACAGGTAACTAACCGCCAACCACCAATCATCCATCAAGTTACCAGTCCTATGGGTCGCCTTCAGCGCATTTGGACATGTATTTTTCATTCGCCCCAAAGTCTGGACTTCCGGAGTTTGGAATCCTAGAGTCCTGAACAACTTAGCTCCTTTTTTTAGTGTAGAAAAGGGTTCCATGGACCTGGTCCTATGGAACTTTATCAAGCTCCAGAGGCTACACCCTTTAACTCTTAGCCAATATTGTGGATTAAGGCCATGGGCATGAACCCGTGGTCACTTGGACAACTGGTTCAAAGAGAACGCCCTCTAATTCACAAAACTTAAGTTCTAAAATAGGGAGGGGTATTTTCGAACCATCCCGGAGGCCAAACCTATCATATTACACCCATACAAATGCAACAACTTACATAAGATAAGTTAAGAATTATAACCATTAATTTCACGTGAAGCACAATTAATTACAATTACATACATTCAAATCATGCATTTCAATCCAAGTGCACAGAGTAAACAAAATAATTATTTATTATAGTTGATCACCGACCAATTGAATTTGGGTGTTCGCCTTTCCACCCAACCATAGGCTTAGATGCATTCATTCTTATCACTCTGGTCACCCCCGTGCCAAGCCATGATATCACTAGGGAAATTTTTTCAGTTTCTCAAAGACTCTCTCTCTATCAAATCAACCCTTGAAATTCCTCAGAGACTCTTTGTCTCTGTCACATCCTCTGCAAGGTTTATCAAATGCTTCCTCAAAATCAAGCTCACAATCTTATGCTCAAGTCATATTTTCTTCAATTTCTTAGAGATTATTTTTCTTATTCTCTCTAGTAACCAAAGATTCTAATTCTCCTTCTCAATTGGAGAACCTACCATGTTCTTCCTCTTTCTCTCAGCATATCCCCAGTCGCATGCCCCCTATGGGCTTGGTCTCCTCGCTTGTTTGCCTTTTTTGTGTATTCTTGCACACCTTCTTCCTCCTCAGGAAGGTTCTAGACCTATCTAGTTCCTTCTGTCAGAAGGAAACTTGAGTCAGTCTGGGCTTGCAGGAAAAACCGCCCTCTGTGGTACTTCAGGCTGACAATTTTATATCTCCCCAGCTAGACCCTCCATGCTTCCAGTCATTGGGGTAGTTGATTGTTCAACAACCAATCCTTTTCTTATTAACTGATTTCTCCTTGGGATCAAGATGAGGCTTACTATTTCAGCAAGGAGAAATTTGGGTCATTTTGAAATAATGAACCATATTCCCAGTTTCCTCACTCTTTTTCCTCTAGTGATATCATGGCTAGTACTTCAAGGCTTCACCCCCATAGTCAGTTTTTGGAAATCCAAACAATAATACATTTACATTGTTCACATGCCATATTAGGGTGATCATAATTAATGATTAATTACAAGCTGGGGGAAACCGAGGTATTACAATCCCCTCCCCCTTAAAGGAACATTGAGGAAAAGGAAAACCGTCCTCAGTGTTCTTTCTTAGTAACACCTGTCATGACTTTATCATTCAACTGCTTTAGAAATATTGATCCTCTTTCTTGGTTGGGTCCTTTCTAGACTCTTGGACTTTGTCACCTGCCTTCAATAATCTTGGACAACAAGCATATTAATCACAATTTCATGCGGAAATATTTTATTGTTGTGAAAAATTCAAGAGGAAAATTTCAAAATCTAGCATAATACTTATCTATGCAGTTCTTGGATTCGTATCCACATGGATGTCTTATTATCTTGGCTCACTATTTTTCCTATACATACCCATTGTGTGCATGATCCCAATCAATAGTTTATAAGAATCATTAGAGTCTCCTCTTCCTTACAATCACTCACCCTCCAGGCCCAGGCTCATGCATCCCCTTCTCTGCTATACAATCCCTCAGGCGATCCATCTTTCCTTGCCAAGGATTTATCGCACATGAATATTTATAAAGACTTCATTGAGCCTAAAGTGGAGGCATCCATCATACTTTCTCTGTCAATTCGTCCCTCCGGCTTGTGTTGCCACAACACAACATATTATAGGGATATCATGGTTTACCACATGGCTCTCCTCTCTCAACAATAGCCTTTTTCATGCTTTCCAACTTGAAAGCCTTCACCTGTGCTTCCTAGACATATATTTTTTGTCTCACCTATATCGCCAATATACATAAATTACGAGATATTATCATCAATTTCAATTCAGAAATTTTATTGCAAATCTGTCATCCACAAATTTCCAAATTCCACATTTATTTTCAGATTTGTTCCTCATAGGAACCAAATTCATAAGAATGGGACTTTCCTTCCCATAGCAGCTTATCTCAATAGGAAATTGGTCTTCCTTATGGGCTTACAACACTGCCATATCCAAGAACCTTTTCTTCCTGCAATTTCAACATGCCTCAGCCAAACACATTGTTAGTTTTCTTGCACATTATATTTTCAATAGTATGCATACTAACAATCCAAGTCATTTTCATCTATTCAAGGGTACAGAGAAAAAATATATATCATTATTTACCTATGCATCCTATCAACATACCAATTTTCCCAAATTTAACTCAAATATCAGTTGACTTTAATCAATGTGTCAATCTTCATGGCCACATCCATACCCAATGTACCCTTCCATTGGGTTCAAGTTTTCCATACTTATGACGAGCAACTTGCCATGGTGTGTTTGATCTCAACCAACCTCTTCACCATAGGTTTAATCATTCTCATTCACTCTTACATCAGGACTATGCTACCTGCTACAAGCTGATCATGATCCCAAATCAACACATATGAAACTAAAAGTTTCTCTTGAATGCACCCAAGTATTATTCCTTCATTGGTAACCAGGGTGCCGACACTCATAGCCACCCAAAATTTTATTTTCTTTAACCACTACACAATTCAAGTAGAGTATTGGAAGGTCCTCCTTCCTCAATGGAAAATCCATTGTCTTACCTCTTATGCAAACATGCATTTCCTCAATGCATTCCATGCAATGTGCTAACTATGAGCACTTTTATTCCCAATCTCCCTAGATTGGTCATTGTACCCATGGTACTCCTTAATCATGCATTTTCTTGCAAGTATTATAACTCATCCTTTTTTGGCATAGAATTCCTCTCTATTATTCAGATTCTTCTTTCATTAATCTTACCTTGCTTGGGTAGTAATGGCATGCAATAGACACTCAAAATTATTTGCATATTAGTAAGAAATTAAAATAATTCAGAAGGGATTCTTACCAAATCCCTCCATACCTTATTCCACACAGACATGAATATTGTTATACCTGTTCTGGCTGCTAGCACTATTTTTCTGATTTTTACCTCATCAATAGTGCTCCATGGGGCTCCCAAAGTCCCTTCAACAATATTTCAACAACAACCTTCTTGCATTTATCCTTTATTAGAGGTTATCTACCATTGACAATTGTCCTTTCCTAACAACTCCAATACTTTCTTATACATGACATACATCACAATTATATATATATATATATATAGACATCATGTGACAAAAAATATATCATTCAAACAAATAAAACATTTTCATATATTTCCTAGCATATCTTTATGCATTCTACCACATTACTCCTTAATGTGTTAGCTAGTGCAATCACAATCCAATTTTCAATTGTATTCTGTAATCATACAACCATCATCATACTTATGCCACAAAAATTACCTGCATTAGTAAATCAATCTCTCATACTAGAGAAATACAATAAATACCGAGGAAGGGGTCAAGGAACTCTTCCCTCATATACTCCTTCCACACAGTCCTGGATTTTCAGTCCAATTGAGTTATTTTCCCAAGGCCTCAATGCCTTTACTTATCACAGCTTAACCAATCCCATTCATTCAAACTTACTTATTTATTTATTTTCCTTTTTCCAGCTGTACTTGTTTCCAAAACTTCTCTTCTAAGGCTTACAACCCTGTTAAACAATTCTAAACTTTTAGGGTGAGAAAAGTATTCCCACTTTTTCTCCTTCTTTTCTTAGGCAATCTACTCCCTACCAGGATCTTCCTGCTCCTTCCCTTGAGAAACCTCGATTAGGCTTGCCTTAACCTATTGTAAACATCAACGTGCTCCAATAACATAATTTTTTTTCATAATGAATCACGAACCTGTGCATTTTTCAGATTACCATTCAATTATCAGAATGGTCACAATTCATTTGTTAGTCTTCCACTCATACACTTTTTTTAAGAATGTAATCCATGATTCTTATATATATACATATGCTTGCAGCCCACTGCTCAATTATCAGTAGTCATTAAGGTGGTGACTTTGTTCTCCTAACAGAGTCTTCACACAATTCCTCCACAAGGAGCTCCTTCAGCATGAAACTTCCTTATTGCATATCCTTCACTATCTGTGATGGCCTCATCCTTGAGTTAGCTTCAACTGTTTACCAAATATTTCCATAAGGAATATAAACATGCATCTTGGTTATGCATCCATATTATTTATCCACACCTATTCCTTGTTTTGTTAACTTACATCCAAGATGTACTTAACCATATGCATAATCATAAGCCTATGTGTAGCTACCATATGTATTGTCACATACCCACTACCATAATCAAATTTTTGTTGATTTCTACAGGATCAGAGCCTCCGAATTACCTATGGAGGCCTAGTGCAAGCTAGCTCTTTCTCTCTCTCTATTCCCATGTGATTGTGGGTCATGATCACAGGTCAAATAATCGTGGTGCCTCTTTGTATTTCGCGCCTCAGCGCTACAGTGATGTCGAATCGTTCGACTCTGCAACCGCCGAACCCCGGCAGGGTTGGTAACTGGACAATAGAGATGAGTCCCTAAAGGGTTGGAAAATGGCCATTGGGAACGAACCTGTGGCGGCTGAGCGGAGGATAGGTGGCGAGAGGGGAAACATGACACGGTGGGTGGCGTGGCAGGAGATGGTTCCCACTTCACACGCCACACCATTCCGGACCCCCCCCCCCATTAAAGGCAGAATGGAAACGGAGGTTCAGAATTCGCCTGAATGTCATTGATCAAGGCGAATTGATCCTGACCGTTCCCGAGTTGCACGTTCGATTCTGGACCCCCCCCTCACCGCTAAAGGTAGAACAACAAGGGGGCTCCGGAATGAAGCCTCAGCCATAGATATGGGCAGGTGGACTTTGTCCGTTCAGATCTTCTTGCCACTTACCCTAAGGCTTATTCGCGCCTCGGCTTAAAGTTGACGTCTCTTCCCCACATCTAATGGTCATTATAGACCCTAAGATCCTATGAAGGAATCTCATCCGTTCATCAGGACTTAACCACATGCTAACATCTCGATATTTATAAGTCGGGATTTATCAAGGCGAGAGTCCGACCTCTTGTCAACGGAACTCCCGAATCCCCGATTCCCAATTTCCCGAAACGGGTAATCTCTCGACACGTAGCCTCTCGAAATCGGTCGGTCTACGACTGCTCTGGGGTTTCTACCATGGAACATCCCGATCTCTCGTCATCAGAACTCCCGAGTTCTCGATTCCTGATTTCCTGAAATGGGAAATCTCACGACACGTGGCCTCCTTTAATCGGACGACCCAGATCCATTTCGGGGTTTCTACCATGGAAGGCCCCGATCTTTCGTCACCATAACTCCCGATTTCCCAATTCCTGATTTCCTGAAATGGGTAATCTCTCGACACGTAGCCTCCCAAAATCGGTCAGTCTACGACTTATCCAGGGTTTCCACAATGGAACATCCTGATCTCTCGTCATCAGAACTCCTGAGTTCTCGATTTCCCGAAATGGGAAATCTCACGACATGTGGCCTCTTTTAATCGGACAACCCAAATCCATTTCGGAGATTTTTCCCTTATTCACTGGGGTTTTAACCCTTGGGTATCTCCTGACAGATCCAACAACTGTCGGGTTTTCCAGCCGAGATCTGACGACTCAGACAGGTTCCTAACTTGTGCATTCTCCCCCGACTTACTGGACGGGGAAAAATCAATGGTCCATATGTTCTCATGGACCTCGGGGATCTACGATCCCAATTTCGTTGCTATCCACGAAGGTACTGAAGGACAAGGTGGTAAGGCGTTTAACATCCTACTTTCTCCTACCAAATCTAACGGTCATGAGTGACCACATATTTCCCGATGGGATCTCGTCCGTCGATCAACACCTATCTCACGACACGTGGCCTCCTTTAATCGGACAACCCAAATC
Organism: Picea engelmannii; assembly: GCA_009831015.1. Lineage (NCBI taxonomy): Eukaryota > Viridiplantae > Streptophyta > Pinopsida > Pinales > Pinaceae > Picea > Picea engelmannii. The sequence continues at coordinate 18,707 of ML815752.1, forward strand.
CATTTCGGAGCTTTTTCCCTTATTCACTGGGGTTTTAACCCTTGGGTATCTCCTGACAGATCCAACAGCTGTCGGGTTTTCCAGCCGAGATCTCATGGCTCGGACAGGTTCCTAACTTGTGCATTCTCCCCCGACTTCCTGGACGGGAAAAAATCAACGGTCCATATGTTCTCATGGACCTCGGGGATCTACAATCCCAATTTCGTTGCTATCCACGAAGGTACAGAAGGACAAGGTGGTAAGGCGTTTAACATCCTACTTTCTCCTACCAAATCTAATGGTCATGAGTGACCACAGATTTCCCGACGGGATCTCGTCCGTCGATCAACACCTATCAAGGTTAAGGTACTTATCCTTCCAGCTTCTTCTTCTTATCTGACAGTCGTGAGTGACCATAGATCTCCTGATGGGATCTCGTTCGTCGATTCGATACCTATCAGGGATTTCTTAGGGCCTTGCGCCCTCACGTCCTTCTTCCAGGTTATTGATGATGTTTTCAAGGAGGGTATCTCTATGGGGAGGTTTACCCAGGGTACTATCTAAGGTAGATAAGGGTATCTCTCTCCCGAGAACCAGGCATTAAGTTTGAATTAGATCAGTTTGCATATAAATAACAATTTAAGAGAGCATAACCCACACGTAGTCTTTCCATATAAACATACAACTACCCTTACTGATCAAGACACCAAACATACATTCTTATAATGAATTCATTCACGATTTCACAACTTATGCTCATAAATGTCAGCATACATATATTTCAAGATGTCAAAGGAAAAACACTTATCAAAAAGTAACACCAGGGGTTATGCAACTGCTGAGAGGGGTGCTGGTTTCCACTAACCATAGGCTCAGCGACTCCCAACAGATTTACCACTAGCCACCCCTAGGCTGAGACCACGATGCTGTGAGACTGCATCTCTGTTTTCCAGTGACCAGGAGTGAAGGTTACTCTCCTTCCTCTCTGCTATCACCCACTCTGCATATCACCAGAGTTCTCTTTTTCCCCTCGCGTCCCCACCCTTCGCTTCTCTCCCATGCCTTATCCTCTTGCAAGGTTGAATGTGGTGCGATTTCCTTCACGCCGATCAGGCCTGACGACTCTACGGATTGGAGGTTCACCTTCCCATCCCTCATTAACTCATGAGGAGCCATCTGCCTACCAGCCTGCGAGACATTTAATTCGGGGTCAGCGAGTCGCTTTTGGTTCTCCGAGCCAGTGGAGTCCAAATACGGTATTGGTTCTCAGTGGAAGTTAAATCCACCTTTCCAGGTGCCTTCCACCACCTTTCTGTAGCCATCGTGGTCTCTTTTTCAGCACATCCCCTCTCAACAGTCCTACAATATAAATTCATAATGTTATTCACATTCATCGACCTTTTCCACAAGGTCCATTCACATCACATGTTCACATTTCTGAGTTTTCCACAGTTCTGGGCCAGTCCAGTTATTTTTACAAACTGGGGGAAACAGGGTGTTACAATTCCCTCCCCCTTAAAGGAACATCGTCCTCGATGGTGTTATCTTTTAACATGAATTGCATGTACAAAAGTAAACAAAATTGGATATGCCTATCTCATGGCATCCTCCATTTCCCATGTAGCCTCATCTGGGCAAAAATGTCTCCACTGCACCTTTACCTGTGCAATGGTTCGGTTCCGGAGCGGGGTTTCCTTTCGGTCCAGTATGCATTGGGGTTCTGGTAGAAATTCTCCCTCTAGTTCCACCTGGATCCCAGACCAGTAATTTATATGATTAGCATCATGTACATATTTCTTCAATAATGAAACATGGAAAACATTATGTGCTTTTACCGTGGGAGGAAGTGCTAGCCGATAGGCTACATGTGCCACTCTATCTAGAACCTCAAAGGGTCCACAATACCGGGGTGCCAACTTGGCACAAGCTCCCATTTTTAAGGAACTCCTTCTGGGCTTAATTCTGAGATATACATGGTCTCCCATTTTGAACTCTCTTGGAGTTCTCTTTTGGTCAACATAAATTTTCTGTCTGTTCTGAGCGACCTTCAGATTTTTCTTTATCCGAGTCACTTGCTGTTCCATTTCTTTCAACATGTCAGGTCCAAAAGAAATCCTATTTACAGGATTACTCCAGCTAACTAGAGTATTACACGACCTACCATAGAGGATCTCGAAGGGACTCATCTTTAGAGATGTTTGGTAGCCGTTGTTGTAGGCGAATTCTACCAATGGAAGGTAGTCTTCCCACTTCCTGGGTTGATGCATTACATGCATCCTTAACATATCCTCTAATATTTGATTCACTCTTTCTTTCTGTCTGTCGGTTTGAGGGTGATAGGTGGTGCTAAACAACAATTTGGTCTCTAAACTAGCCATCAGTGATTTCCAAAAATTGGAAGTAAATTTGGTGTCTCTGTCAGACACTATCTCTTTCGACATACCGGGCAGTCTAAACACCTCTTTCATGAATACCTGGGCGATATCTATCGCCTTGCAGGTTGATTTGACGGGGATGAAATGATCAGACTTGCTCAGTTTATCCACCACTACCATAATGTCGTCATTCTGTTTGGTTGAAGCTGGCAATCCAGTGATAAAATCCATGGAGATGGTTTCCCATTTCCATTCTGGGATGGATAAAGGGTGTAATAGTCCTGCTGGGTGTCGATGTTATACTTTAACCTGTTAGCACTCTATGCATTGGGACAAATATTTGGATATGTCTTTCTTCAATCCGGGCCAATAAAATTGTTTTCGGGTGGCATTGATCATTTTCTGGTATCTTGGGTGACCAGTATATGGTATTTTATGTAGTTCATCCATAATGAACCTCTTCAAGTCGTCACAATTTGAAATATACAGTCTATCTCTGTAAGTGAGCAGACCTCCTTCGGTCATCTGGTAGCCTTCATATTTTACTCCAGCGGGTTCTTGCTGTAGGTACAGGGTCACAGTCTGAACGAAGGGATATGTCTCCTGTGCATTTCTGACTCTGTTCTTGACATATGTCTCACAAGTACTCACCGCTGCCAGGTGAATTGTTTTCATTCTTCTGCTAAGGGCATCGACCACCCTATTTTCTTTCCCTTTAATGTGTTTGATTTCAAAATCAAATTCGCTAAGGAGGGCCATCCATCTAGCTTGTCTAGCATTGAGGTTTGGTTGGTCAAACAAATACCGCAATCCATAATGATCTGTCATAAGTACAAATGTTCTTCCCAAGAGGTAATGCCTCCACATTTTCAAGGCATGCACTATGGCAGCCAGTTCTAGATCATGAATCACATAGTTGACTTCATGTTCGTTTAATTTTCGGGATTCATAGCAGATCACACTTCCTTTCTGCATAAGGACTCCTCTGAGCCCTTCCTTACAGGCATCTGTGCACACAAGGAAGTCAACGATTTTCAACACGGGTGCATGGGTCAGTAGATGTTTCGGGGTTTGGAATCTTTCTTCACATTTCCGTGTCCACAAGAATTTTGTCCCCTTCTTCTGGAGGGCAGTGATTGGAAAACCAATCTTGGAGAATCCTTTTATAAATCTCCTATAGTATCCCGCTAATCCCATAAAGGATTTGATGTATGAGACATCCTTTGGGGTAGGCCATTCCATGATAGACCTGATCTTGTCTGGATCTACTTCTACCCCTTCCTCGGACAGAACATGTCCCAAGTAATGTATTTTCTTATGAAAGAAGTCAGATTTTCTGAATTTAGCATAGAGCTGATGCTCTCTTAGCACTTGGAGCACAAGTCTAAGATGCTCTTCATGTTCTTCTCTATTCTTAGAGTAGATCAATATGTCATCAATAAAAACTAGTACAAATTTATCTAAAAATTTACTGAGTACATTGTTCATTAAGCACATGAAAGTAGCAGGGGCATTGGTTAACCCAAATGGCACTACCAAAAACTCATAGTGACCATACCGTGTCCGGAAAGTGGTTTTATGGATGTCTTCACCCTTGATTTAGACTTGATGGTATCCCGACCTCAAGTAAATCTTTGAGAAAATGGACACACCTCCCAACTGATTGAATAGATCATCGATCCTTGGCAAGGGGTACTTGTTCTTTATGGTTACTTTATTGAGTTGTCTATAATCTATGCACAGTCTAAGGGTGCCATCCTTCTTTTTCACAAACAGGACTGGTTCTCACCATGGGGACACCCTGGGTCAAATATAACCCTTATCCATCATTTCTTTCAATTGCAATTTGAGTTCCACTAACTCAGGTGTGCTCATCTGGTAGGGTGTCCTAGACACCGGCACTGCTCTTGGTGTGAACTCTATCGAGAAGTCAATGTCTCTTCTCGGAGGTAGACCCGGTACCTCTTCCGAAAACACATCTCTATATTCTCTCAGGATAGGGTGATCATCAGGGCTTGGTCTATCACCTTCGTTTGTTTTCAACACCTGTATTGTATATAGGGGACACCCTTTTCGACAATACTTTCTCATTTGCAGGGTTGATATTTGCCTCACCGAGACCGGTTTTCGGATACCTTGGAGGGTTATCCTTTTTCCTTCTTTTCTCACACATTCTACGGTTTTATGGTAACAGTCCAATCTGGATTTATGGGTGGCCAGCCATTCCATACCAATCAATAGATCGTATGATCCTAGGGGTAATACGTTAAGGGTTGCTTGGGTGGGGAATTCACCCAACATTAACTGGTAGGCTGGTATGACCTCTACTACCCTTCTTTTGGTGCCAATGGCTAACTGTACCAACCATGGCTTGGTTTGTTTTTGTGGTTGTAGTTTATACTTATCAACAGATTTAGGGGCTATATAACTCAAATTTGAACCAGGGTCAATCAAAACAGACACCAGATGGTTGAAAATCATACCTTCTATTTCCACCACTGAAGCTTGGTGGTCATCTTGGTTATTATCCAATGCTGCATAAATTTGCGGCACACTCCTTGCCACATCATTGACTATGGTAGCTTCCTGAATGTTATAAACTTTCCAACTGTTCTATTGTCGGTGTGGACAGTCTCTTAGGAGATTTTCTTCCCCGCAACCCCAACATTTTAGAGGTTCTCTCTTTGGGTTATCAGTCTTTACTGGTATAGGTCCAGAAGTTTTATTTCCGTTCGATGAGGGAAAGTTCTGCTGGAGTACCCTCCGAGTTGGAAAGTTCATTCTGGGGTTCTTCTTGTAGTTCTTAAATCCTGAGGATTTGATCCCCTTTTTCTGAAATATCGAATCACTCTTCTGTTTCCAGTCTCCATGAGACTCTGCTCGATTTCCATATTGTTCATGACAATATGTTGCCTTTCAAATAGTGTCCTCTAAGGATTTTGTCTCATCAAATTCAATTCGGTTCCGATATTTTTTGGGTAGCCCACTGATGAAGCATTGTGCCTTCGCCTTCTCTGCCTTGATGTAGTGTACATATCTCAATAAGTCGAGGAATTTGTTTCCATATTCCTCTATAGTGAGTTGCCCTAGTTTGAGTTCATAAAAATCTTTAGCCTTTTTGTCGAATATTTTTTCGACAAATACTTCTTCCGGAAGTATTTCATAAACTATTTCCAGGACAGGTCCTCCTCGCGGACCCCTTTCATATTCTTAAGATCTTCCCACTAGATGGAAGATTTTTTGTTTAGATTGAAAGTGGCCACTCATGCCTTCAAATTCCCTTAAAAATCATGGAATCTAAAATATTTATTCAGTCCAAGTAGCCAGGCCTCGGCTTCCTCTCCCTTCTTTATCTCACCGTCGAAGGAGGGAGGTTTGGCCTTTCTGAATTCCTCAAATTTATGACCCTTGGAAGTCTTTTGCTTCTTCTGTTTTCTTCGAGAATAGGAACTGGTCCTGCTGCTGAAAGAGCCTTCTGAATCACCAGCTTCCTTCTCAGAGGAATCGTCTGGCACTGGTCCTTTACCTCTGGGGTGGACCTTCCTTGAGGTGCTCCTCTCAGTATGGCCACTGATACGACCATGTTTCTGCATCTTGGGTTCATGCTGCATTTGTCACTGTAGGTTGGATAAGCTTTGCAATAAAACTGCATTAATTTTAGTTTGCTTTTCTTGTTCTTTCATCATCCTTTCATTGTCGGCCTTGAAACTTTTCAATTCAACCATGAGAATCCTCACAGTCTCAACTAGATATGGAGGGGTTCCTATTGCTCTTCTTTCGTCAGACTCTTTGTCTCTATTGTGGGAGCCTTCTCCCACCTCTTGGTGAGTCACCATTCTCTGCGTCTGTAAATTCCCGTGGCTGATCATCCGCTTAGGTGAAAAGACAAACGTTGGTTATTAGTCAAGAGTTAGATACATTTTATAACCTGCGCATAAATTCATAACTCTTTCACATGCATACACAGTTGGGTTCTCGTTTCCAAGTTTTGATCCTGGATAAGAGAGTTAAGTTAGGGGGTTACTCCTCGTAGGAGTGCTTCGAACAGAGCTTATGCGCAACTCGTTCATGAGCCCAATCAGGTCGAGTGTTGTCACCATGCTCTGATACCACTTTGTGACATACCCACTACCATAATCAAATTTTCGTTGATTTCTGCAGGATCAGAGCCCCCGAATTACCTACGGAGGCCTAGCGCAAGCTAGCTCTTTTTCTCTTTCTGTTCCCATGTGATCGCGGGTCATGGTCATAGGTCAAATAATCATGGTGCCTCTTTGTATTTCATGCCTTGGCGCATGAGTGATGTCGAATCGTTCGACTCTGCAACTGCCGAACCCCGGCAAGGTTGGTAACTGGCCAATAGGGACGAGTCCCTACAGGGTTGGCAAATGGCCATTAGGAATAGACCTGTCGCGTGGGTGAGCGGAGGACAGGTGGCAAGATGGGAAACATGACATGGTGGGTGCATGATAGGAGACGGGTCCCACTTCACACGCCACACCATTCCGTACCCCCCCCATTAAAGGCAGAATGGCAAGGGGGGTCTGGAATTTGCCTGAATGTCGTTGATCAAGGCGAATTGATCCTGACCGTTCCTGAGTTGCACTTTCGATTCCGGACCCCCTCCTCACCGCTAAAGGAAGAACAAAAAGGGGGCTCCGGAATGAAGCCTCAACCGTAGATCTAGGCGGGTGGACTTTGACTGTTCAGATCTGCTCGCCACTTACCCTAAGGCACATTCACACCCCAAATTAAAGTTGACGTCTCTTACCCACATATGATGGTCATTATAGACCCTAAGATCCTCCGAAGGAATCTCGTCCGTTCATCGGGACTTAACCACATGCTAACATCTCGATATTTATAAGTCGGGATTTATCAAGGAGAGAGCCCGACCTCTTGTCAATGGAACTCCCGAATCCCCGATTCCTGATTTCCCGAAACGGGTAATCTCTCGACACGTAGCCTCCCGAAATCGGTCAGTCTATGACTGCTTCGGGTTTTCCACCATGGAACATCCTGATCTCTCATCATCAAAACTCCCGAGTTCCCGATTCCCGATTTCCCGAAATGGGAAATCTCATGACACGTGGCCTCCTTTAATCAGACGACCCAAATCCATTTTGGGGTTTCTACCATGGAAGGCCCTGATATTTCGTCACCAGAACTCCCGATTTCCCAATTCTCGATTTCCCAAAATGGGTAATCTCTCGACACATAGCTTCCCGAAATCGGTCGGTCTACGACTTCTCCAGGGTTTCCACCATGGAACATCCCGATCTCTTGTCATCAGAACTCCCGAGTTGTCGATTCCCGATTTCCCGAAATGGGAAATCTCATGACATGTGGCCTCCTTTAATCGGATGACCCAAATCCATTTTGGGGCTTTCGCCCTTATTCATTGGGGGTTTAACCCTCAGGTATCTCCTGACAAATCCAACAGCTATCGGGTTTTCCAGCCGAGATCTGACGACTCAGACAGGTTCCTAACTTGTGTATTCTCCCCCGAATTCCTGGATGGGGAAAAATCAACGGTCTAGATGTTCTCATGGACCTCGGGGATCTACGATCCCGATTTTGTCGCTATCCACGAAGGTACAGAAAGACAAGGTGGTAAGGTGTTTAACATCCTACTTTCTCCTACCAAATTTAACGATCATGAGTGACCACAGATTTCCCGACGGGATCTCGTCCATCGATCAACACCTATCAAGGTTAGGGTACTTATCCTTCCAGCTTCTTCTTCTTATCTGATGGTTGTGAGTGACCACAGGTCTCCCGATGGGATCTCATTCGTCGATTCGATACCTATCATGGATTTCTTAGGGCCTTGCGCCCTCACGTCCTCCTTCCAGGTTCTTGATGATGTTTTCAAGGAGGGTATCTCTATGGGGAGGTTTACCCAGGGTACTATCTAAGGCAGATAAGGGTATCTCTCTCCCGAGAACCAGGCGTGAAGTCTGAATTAGATCAGTTTGCATATAAATAACAATTTAAGAGAGCATAACCCACACATAGTCTTTCCATATAAACATACAACTACCCTTACTGATCAAGACACCAAATAGACATTCTTATAATGAAGTCATTCACGATTTCACAGCTTATGATCATAAATGTCAGCATACATATATTTCAAGATGTCAAAGGAAAAACACTTATCAGAAAATAAAACCAGGGGTTATGCAACTGCTAAGAGGGGTTCTCGTTTCCACCAACCGTAGGCTCAATGACTCCCATCATATTTACCACTAGCCACCCCCGAGCTGAGACCACGATGCTGTGAGACTGTGTCTCTATTTTCCAGTGACCAGGAGTGAAGGTTACTCTCCTTCCTCTCTGCTATCACCCACTCTGCATATCGCCAGAGTTCTCTTTTTCCCCTCGCGTCCCCCCCCTTCGCTTCTCCCCCATGCCTTATCCTCTTGCGAGGTTGCGTGTGGCGCGATTTCCTTCACGCCGATCAGGCTTGACGGCTCTACGGATGGGCGGTTAACCTCCCCATCCCTCATTAACTCATGAGGAGCCATCTGCCTACCAACCCGTGAGACATTTAATTCGGGGTTAACGAGCCGCTTTTGGTTCTCCGGGCCAGTGGAGTCCAAATACGGTATTGGTTCTCGGTGGAAGTTAATGCCACCTTTCCAGGTGCCTTCCACCACCTTTATGTAGCCATCATGGTCTCTTTTTCAGCACATCCCCTCTCAACAGTCCTGTAATATAAATTCATAATGTTATTCACATTCATCGACCTTTTCCACAAAGTCCATTCACATCACATGTTCACATTTCTGAGTTTGCCACAGTTATGGGCCAGTCCAGTTATTTTTACAAACTGGGGGAAACAGGGTGTTATATGCATATTTCACAACTCACATATATCTTTACCTTAAAATCATTCAGCTCATGATTGTTCATAATCATTTTCATGCGATCCTCAAAGGCTTAATCATTTTGCCTCTTATCTTGACAACAAATCATCCTTGCTCATTTACTCTTACATCATACATGTGCATCAATTACACATTTGATATCATTCACTCATATCTATTTGGTCTTAATATTAGTCTTCATATCAAGAAACCTCACAATGCATTAAATCCCCGCACTCGAGCATATACAAACATAGCTAAACATTCATCATGCAAGCTCATTGCTTGTACATTTTCCATATCATTTATACACATGGACATATCAGACTTCCAGATCCTTCTCCCAAGGATATTCCAACCATTCTTATGAAAAATCTCATGGAGACACTCAACACCAATCTTCCCTCCCAGTGGAGATCTTGTAGTGATATTATTGTTTTAAGCATGTATACATATATTTGTATATATGTAGGTGCATCGCTTGCACCGTTTTACTGCATCCATTCACATTGATATTTTAGTTTTAATATTAGTGTCCTTTAGTGAGAGGTTACATTCAATCATATGATCAGTCTCACAGTCATAATTCATACTGATGTTTCCCTCTATTCATGGAAATAACCAACAAGGGTCACTTTTTCCCTTTCTATTGTAAAGCCTTCCATAATTAAGAATTTAGATGGGTAGTTATTGCATCACTCAAGGAAGTAAGATAACCATTCTAGTCTCTTCTTCATTCCTCAGTTCACTCTTGGTCAATAGATCCCTACAAGGGAATATTTTCCAAAACTCCCTCATATGGCTATCTGAGTGTACCAAGCCATATCCATATGGCTACCATCCACCTTTGGACATCAACTTGACCCATCGATCATATAGAAGTGTCCCAACACTTCCTCT
>ML815752.1:30124-40134 GCA_009831015.1 Picea engelmannii
GGAAGCTTACCTTGCTTTGAGTAATGAAAAGTGTAGGATTTTGTCAAAGGAAGGTATTGTTCTCGACCATTACATTTCTAGTGCATGTATCAAGGTAGACCCTACTAATACCAAAGTCATCATGGATCTTCCAACACCGTGGTAAAAAAAGGAGGTAAGGATTTTTTGGGTCATGCCGGTTATTATAGGATATTTATTACAAATTTTACGAATATTACAACACCAATGCTCAAATTACTTGTTAAAGACATTGATTTTTTATGGGACTCACAATGCTAATATTCCTTTGAGGACTTGAAAGAAAGTCTTTGCACCGGACCAATCCTTAGGGGGCCCAACTGGTCCCTCCCCTTTCATATTAGTACAGATGCTCTGGAAACATCCCTTGGGGATGTTCTAGGGAAAAATGAAGATTAATCATCCTATGCTATTTATTTCATAAGAAAAAACTTGTCACCAACTGAGCTCAATTATACTGTTACCGAGAAGGAATTCTTAGCCTTTGTACATGCCATAATCAAATTCTGACATTATATAACTGGTTACGAAGTCTTTGTTCACACATACCACTTTGCCATTAAATTCCTAATGAATAAACCCATCACCAATGGTAGAATCACTAGGTGGTTATTATTACTGCAGGAGTTTAACATCACTATAATAGATAGGTATGGGAAGGGAAATCTTGTTGCATATTTCCTCTCCAGAATTCAAAATGGAAGTGAAAATGATCCCCGATGAGAATTTATTTTCTATTTATACGAACTCTCTATGGTTGCACATATAGAATATTATTTGGCCACAAGGAAATTTCCACAACACCTTTGTTCATAGGAAAAACAACAGATTGTCAAGATCAATGCCAATTATTCATGGATCAGAGGTGATATCTTCCTTACTGGGCCAAATATTATTATTAGAAGATGTGTATGGGAGGATGAGATGTTTGACATCTTGTGAGATTTCCATGATGGCCCATGTGGGGGCTAGTTTGCAGATAAGAGGACAACCTACAAAGTACTTTTTCAGGGGTACTACTAGACAACACTCTTCAAGGACGCTAAAATAAATGTAAGGAGTTGCGACAACTGTTAAAGGATGGGAAGGCCCGTGCAAGTGGATGAGATACCCCTCCAACCATAGGTATTGGTGGAGCCCTTCGAAAGATGGGATTTAGATTTCATAGGAAAATATCTCCTACATCGAGAAAAATAAGGTATATCTTAGTTTGTATAGATTATGTAACCAAATGGGTAGAAGAAAAATATTTGTATCAAGCTAGTGAAAAATATGTTATTGATTTTCTTTATGAGGATATTTTTACCCATTTTGGTGTTCCAAGGGAGATTGCAACATATCATGGAGCTTAATTCACATCAAAATCAATGCAATCCCTTGTCTAGGAATACCAGATCAAGCACTGCAAGTCTTCTCCATACCACCCACAGGTCAATGGGCAAGTTGAATCCACAAACAAGGTATTCGAAGCTATCCTGACTAAAAAAATGCAAATGTATCACAAAGATTGGGAAGATAGACTTCCATAGACACTTTGGGCCTATAGGAGTGCATGGAGAACCACTTCATGGTTCACACCATGCAAGATGGTCTATTGATATAGAATTGGATCTTAGGACCAAATTGGGTCCAGGAAGGCCTAAAAATAAAAGTTCTCAGAATGGCTTCAAAACGGACGTGTGCGTAGGCCTCTTTGATACGAACCCAATGCAACTAGAATGGGCTCAAACAAACGTTGTATTATCAAGATATCACAGTCTATCCATTTGGCCAAACAAGAAAAAAAAATGTTGACTGTATAGTCTGTACAATGCCACGTGGTAGCTCACTGTACAGGCCATATGTCCATACAAATGATGTGGCAGGGTACATGGATGCCGATGTGACAATGTCCATACAACTGACGTGGTAGGGTACATGGATGTTGACGTGGATATGTACAGGTGGACTAATTAGAGTGTGACATGTGTCATCACTACAAGGGTGACACATGGCACATTTGTATGACTGATGTGGCAGGGCCGTACAACCGTATGACACATGGTAGGCACAGTGGATGGTCCATACGAACACGTGGCAGTTGGATGATAGTCAGATGTGCTGACTGGGTATGACAGGTGGTCGAATTGAGGGTTGACACGTGGCGAACATCTGATGAATAGCGTGGTGTGATGTGGACCAGACATGGGTGCCACATGGCACCCATTCATTGGTTAAGTTTATTGTAACATTGTTTGGAGTTTATGAGGTTCGAACCATGGACCTCCATGGGCACCAAATATTTGCGTAGGCCAGGCTACCAACCCGACTATAGGTGTCACTTGACAACTATGGCACCAAACTTGTAATTAAACTTGCGTGTGGTTTCAGGCGGAGGAGATTAGGGTTGGGGCCTAGACCCCATCCCCCAACGTATCGATAGATCCCTATCACGAGACCTGGGCTCTATCGTTGGCATAGTTAATACATATCCCCTAGCCATGGTCACATTAACACATCCCATATGACCTAGACTCCAGACTTGAGCATGGGTATGGTTAGTGCCTGGTCGGTTGGGCTAGCCCGCCGACCAAGGTGCTAGACCAGGGGCTAGACTTCTAATAATATGCATGTGGGAGGCAAGCCCGAGTCCACGTGGGGCAAGCCCATACGACCAGGAGTAGAGCAGTTAGGGGCTAGCGCACAATAGTTTAGCACCTGGCCACATGGAGATGCCCCATATGACCAGGAGCCAAGAAAAAGGGGGTTGTACCCTGTTTATGTTCATTTTTGGGTTTTGTTACTTTATAATAGTGTTTTTTAATGTTTTATTCAACAAAATTGAGAGATTTTGGTCATTTTTGGGGGATATTGGGCCCTTTTTGAGGCTAGATCTTGGGGGAAAGTTGGGATATGGTTACCAAATTCAGATCTATATAAACCAGGGGTTATTGAAGCCAATAAAGGAGGTTCAGAACAAGTTTATACTGGATATTTTCCAAGCCAAAGCCATTTTTATGTAGGGAAGCTATTGAGGAGAACACCTTTGCGGGCCATTTCTGGGTGCCTGTTCATCCGATTTCAATTCCGTCAATTTTGTTGGGTTCCAAAGATCTGGTGGAACAAGACCATATCAATTTGTAATCTTTTTGGCACTATTATGATGTCCTTTTAAACAATTGAACATAAATAAGAAAGCCTCACCCATTTAGATAAAGGCCCGAAGACGTAGGAAAGATTGGCGAACTCCGTTATCACTTTGGTGTTTTATGGTTTGCTGTTCTTCATGCTTATGTTCAGATATGTATATTGATATATGGATGTCATATTTCTTCTGTATTTCTTCCTCTTTCATTAGTTTCCTAAATGGTAATTTAACGCATGCATAATAACTCAACCATTGTCGTTTAAAAGATCTTTTTGGATCATCTATGGAAAGTAGATTCTCCTCCCCATTGAGTTCCATATTAAAATCTTCAGGACAATAATACAACTAGGAACAGATCTGTCACATGCCCAATAATAGAGAGTGGTTCAACTGAATGAGTTGGATGAAATCCGACATGATGGCATTCAACACATTATCCTTGTCCAAGAAAAATGAGCTAGGTGACATGGCAATTTGATAAAAAAGAAGCATTTCAAGCCTGGTGATTGGGCCCTCCTCTTTGATTCCATGTTCAATAATTTCAAAGGAAATATCACTACACGATGGTTGGGACCCTATGAAGTGGAGACTGTATTCGAAAATGGCTTAGTAAAAATCAAGACAATAGATGAAGAGAAGATTTCTTCTATGGTAAATGGGCATAGGCTGAGATTATATCACAAAATCATTTCCAAGGAAAGATTTGTTCATGAAATTCTACAACAATATGAGATGGAGGTGGTTAATAGGAAGTCTCCTGCTCCCTCTTCCACTTCTACTTGAATTTTATTCCAAGTTTTTGATGATTGTACATGCTTATTTAACAAAAAGAACTAAAAAAAATAAAATTACATAATAAAAAAAGAAAAGAAAAAAAGAAGTAAAGAGAAATAAAAGAGTTTAGTTATGAAAACCAACGTGTTGGCGTAACTAGACATAGGACTGCTTGAAAACCAACCTGTTGGTGGACATCTCCACAATAAAATTTGGCATACGATTGTTGGTTTTACTTCTTGTTCTTCAAATTATTATGTTTACTCTCGTGTCAGATGATGGAGGATTCAACAAGGCCCTCCTTTTGACAACTTTGCACCCATCAAATTCAACTCATCATCTAAGGGATCAAAGTTAGAGATCTTAGTGGTACCTAGGGTCTTGTAAACATTAACAAGTTCTCTTGCTGATGATAATGGGGATTCATCAATGCCTGATATTTTTTAGATATTGTAGGACACTTGAAAACAACACATTTATTCATGGACAACAAGATGTACTAGGGGCACCTTGACTCTCATCGTCATCAAAGGTGAGTATTCTCGCGTTGGTTAACACCTTTCATCATTGGCTGGTAATCCAATGATTCTTGTCTATGTTCAACTTCGACAAATTTATTCACATAGATAGTATTGTGACAAGTTAGTTTTCGATGAAGATAAATTAATTTGTGGTTCTAATGGCAGTTTACAAATGTGTGAATAAAAGGGGAATAAGATGCAAGGTAGCTAGATAAGAGGAATGATTCAAAAAGAAGGGGTTATCTTTTTCCTTAGTAGGTCTCCTTCTAAGGAATCAAATCCCATCTTCATTACAAAGCTTGAGGCATACGTCTACTTCTGCCCCACTACCTCCTTGTTTCAATGCTCCCATTGCAACTTTTTTCCCTCACACCTCATCATCAGATCCATTTTCAGCAACATATGTATCACCAACACTTTTCCATTGCTTCCTGTTTTCCAGTTTTCAATATCAAAATTTTTCTTTTATCAACAAATAAGCTCAAAGAACTTTCAATTTCTAAGCATGTATAAAATAGTATTTTATTTAGTGAGAACAAGCATCCAGAATAATAGAGTATCCAAATAGTAGTCTACTTAGAGCAACATTTTATAGCATTCTTGTGTCTACACAAATGGATTTACAAAGTTCTATTTTGGTATTCCTGTGCCTGCACAAATAGATTCATAAATGACTATTTTTAGATTCATAAATGGCTATTTTGGTATAGGAATCCTAGTGTAGGTAATGGAAGGCTTGTAGCAACATTTTAAACTTTGAATGAGAAAATTTTGATCGTCACAAGTCTCTTCTTTTCATCCTAGAAGTACCTTCAGCACTAGATTCAAAAGCAGAGTTCCAGAGCTTGAATTTGTATTGGTTTCTCTAGCAATGTGGTCCCCTGCATCAACTCAAATCATTAACATGTACTTGTAAGTATGGGTAAGTAGCATTCTTAAATGTTTTCAAACTCTGATTAGTTTATTAAAAACAAGGGATATGATTAAATGACTCTTAAATACTTGTTAACCTTATTCCTATCTCTATTACCCTATATCTAGACCACTTTTGATTTTATCCACTCATTAAATACATCCCATTAATTACATTCTTTTTAAACTACATTTTCATATCCTATGTCTATATGATATAGCCTTATGTTATGAATTTATATGTTACATGATACATCTTACTTTCATGCATTATGTTTTCACACCCTTCACACTTATATCCTACATCTCTACACCTTGTGAACTTACCTATGGACCATCCATACTCCATTTAACTACACACCATGTATTTTTTGGCTAGTATAACTTAATGAGTGGAAAAACATGGATTAATGTTATCCTTGTTGGCATGTTCATATAGACCAACCATGCAATTGTTCTCATATGAAAAAACTTGTCCACATGATGATACCTTCACGAATTCATGCGCAATGCCCATTACGCTTCCCATAACCCACGATAATCATTGTTGTACCAAATCATAACCCTGTTCAATTAATTATTACCCATGACTCGTTCACGTGTTTGAAAATTAGGTCTCATTTGGAATCACCAAAGGGATTCCAAATAAGCCCAATTCATATCGTTATACAGTGGTGATCCAAGCCCTCATCATCCTTTACATCTCTGTATATACTGATTGTTTCCCACAACTCCATTCTCCATAATCATCATGAATCATATCTAATTGTGTTATGCAAAATGGTTGTGGATTTCCATGAACCTACATGTAGGAAGGCTCTTGAGGCCATTCTATAATATCATACAAATCAAAATATCTTCAAACTAGGCATCACTTCTTTGTTAAATTTCGGGGTTGTAACGATGAAGTGACTCTGAAATTCGCTTGTGGCTTTGATGGGATGGTAGCTCACATAGGAAATCTGGAGATGGAAGTATCCTAATAAACCTTAGCCTATGCTACATTGATTCCTAGAACAAGAGAGTGGTGAGAGTGGTGGCTTAAAAAGCTACATATGGAGGTTGTTATATGCAATAAATTTTAAAAACCAGTTTCACAACGTGGATTGGGAAAAAGGGGTTCCACAGACATGGATTAAAGAGGAGTGGGTTGCGTTGTTAGTATTTCTACAGATATTCTTGACATGCGAAGGTAGGCATGCCCAGACTTATCGATACCATATTAGATTGTTGTTGGATTTTGAGCCTGGAAACCAGTTCAATTTCCCATATTATTTGTGGAGAAGCTTAATTAAAATGTCAGGTTTGGTGCAAAGTAACACTAAAAATAATTATAAAAGTCTATATGATCACGGTTTGGTAAACATGCTCATTTTTGTAGAGCTAGGTAAGAGAAATGAGTCTTGGGGAAATTTCGTTGCCCAAAATAAGTTTATCATGGTACCTAATGAGATGTTAGTAGGAGATCAAGGGGAACTGAGCACTAAAAACATTACAAATAATTGTAATGAATACCTCATCTTCTTTGGAGCCGAGGGCTTCATATCTATTGAAGGAAATCCTCAAAAGAGTAAAACCACAAAAAATTCAAGAAAGAATTCTACACCTGAGCTACCTCCTACTCGTCGAATAATTAGAAATATGGCCAAGAAACATAATATCTTTCTTAGCCATAGACTGTCACCAAAAAACAACCAATATCTTTAGAAAGTGATGAGGAGGATATTAGACCCATAGGTGAATTTTTGGTTGTGAAGAGGAAAAAAGTGAAGGACCAAACCCCTACTAGAAAAACATCAGGATTGAATAATAGAAAAAAATGACTCCAATAGACCTGAGGTGTCTTCAGTGGAAAAACAATAGTTTTCATTTTCGTTGGATGGAGAAAGGGACTGATAAAATAATGCCATAAATTCTCAAGACTACAAAGAATCAAGAACCTAAAACTTTAAAGATCCCAAATGATGTTTCTTTGAAACATGACGATAGTGGATTTGGTGACCATGGTGATCTTGATATATCCTTAGTTGAGTCAATAGATAAGTCATCAATTTGTATGAAATGGAAAAAGAAGAATCATAAGATTAAAAGGATGAAACAAGAGGTGACACAAATGGTTGTGTTATATATATAGAAAGGGAGAATGAGTAGTTGAAGAGACAAAGTCAACATTATCAGGAAGAAATCAAGAAATTACAGTCAGATAATAGAAAAATGAACATGAAAGTGCATAAATTATTGATCCCAAGGAAGCCATCATAGAAAAGGAGAAGTGAAAGTATATCTAGGGCAGGAGGAGGACTCAATGTCATGATCAATGCAACCATGTTTCCCTAACACGTGAGGATCAAATCACAATTTTTTCTTAATAAGTTTTGTAAAATATTTTTGTGCTTGAGGACATGCACCTGAACTGGTGTGGGGGAGATGTTGAACCCCTATTTTTTCATTATCCAAACACATTTGATCTCACTTATGCTCCACTTTTATCCTTAAACCTAGCTATGATACCATTCCTTTTTGTGATTTCAAGACTAAAACTCCCTTTGGAAAGTATTATGAGGTATGGTTGTTCATTTTGTCATTTCCCCTAAGTTTTTGATAAATTATTAGGAGTTTTAAAACCAATTTTGCTAATGAATAATGTAGTGGTATTCCTGTACCACAACTGTTCCTGTACTAGGATTTTAGGGTTCAAACACATGTTCACGCCCAAATGAATATTGACCACTTGGATATTTAAGAGTGAAGTTCCAACATGGATCATGACTTGTTACTTGATTCCCATACCATTCTTTGTTAGCGTGGAGTTCCATATCAACACATGGAGAAAGGTGCTAACAACCAAGCTATTCTTGGGTTCGAGACTTACGATATTTGGTTGTTACTCATATGTGTCCAATGTCATACAAATATCAATGAGATCACCTCTGGTCGAAGTTATTACTTAGTTTGTAATAGCTGTTTAGGAAAGAATCGAAGTCAGTTCAATTTTTTTTTTTGCAAAACTATTTTTGTATTCTTATTCCTCGAGAGCAGAGGAGGACGACTTCATCTATAGGTTAGGGATTTTCTATAAAATCATATTTTCTCTGTAAATTGGTGTTAATAACCATATTTTGTACTCTTACATCAAGGAATATACAAATACTAATGTTGTTTGGTGTCACCTCTGATGTATATGATATCAATGGTTTAAAGTTTTAAGCACACTCTATTTCAATAAAATTTACAGTTCTGGTTTATGGTGTTGTTCTATTTATGAGTGCGAGAATATCCATAGATCACTACTAGGGTTGGAAAGGGTCCACCAATCCCAAGGATGCTGAGCTAAGTTATTTTTTAAAATCAGTTTAGTTTCTTATGTTGATTTTATTTTGTGTTGCAAGTGTTTGAAGATTAATTTACATATTGTGTGTGTGTTTATAATATCTTCCTTTGTGTGAATGAGTGGTAATTTATAAAATTTAAATTATGTCTTGGGAAAGAAACCCCTTTCATTCAAAGATACACAACATATTTCATATCATATCTAAGGTTCAACTCATCGTTAACATTACTATGTTTTTTTTTTTTTTTTTCCAAAGAATGAATTTGAATCTATGAGTTGTTTGGATGATACATGCTGTTAAGTTTCCTGCGATAAAAGTGAATAGTTATGAGCTATGTTAAATTGTTTAATGAATCAAAATATTAGACAATGGTTTATATACAAATGAGAAATTTTGAAATTGTGTTGCAAATATACATTTGAAAAGATAACAGTTATTATAATCTTTGTTGAGATTCATGAACATATTCAAAAATTTGATAAAAGCCATGCCAGTAAGAAAGTAAGAAGCTTGAAAAATAAATTCTACATCACTGAAGTATATTATAACCTTGCTTTAACAGTTCTGATGGTTGTTTTATTTCCATCTTGTTTATGTAGTATAAGACCATAAATTGTAGAGTTGAGTGTGAAGGGTTTAACCTAATGATATGATTCGATCTGTTTATTAGTGAATGGTATGATCTATCAAGGTCGGACCTCCAAAGTTAGCTTATAAAGTCATTTACATACTTTTCAAGAGACATATTTTTCCTTTCAAATGGTTTGTTATTCTTTTACTAATGCTTTTCGATTGATGTAAATTTTACAGAGTGTTTGCAATTAGATTATCCAATCTGATAGAAGTCGATCCAATCACTTATGACAAAAAATCCAATTATGAAAATTCCCTAAGCTACTTTGTGAAGATCGAGCTGAAAATATTGTTTCTTGTTCCTAAATTTTGCATCACCCAATTAATATTGAATAATGCATGACACATTGAGTCACCTCTATATGAACAAACTGTTTATACAAGTACAATGCCACCATATGTTCTTTGCATTACAAGTATTGACCGTGGGATTAGATTTCTTGTTCACAAGATTTCACTCTAAATTGAGAAGTTTAACATTTGATTAATAGCACCAAGTGGAGACTCAAGATCCTTTTAGACGATTGATAAAAGTATAGTTAGAGTAAATTTATGACCATAATTCCTCATTTTGTTGAATAAGTTTTTTGACAAGTAAATACAACTCTTATTGTGAGATTTAACCCTATTTATAGATCAAGAGTATTTAGTCTCTGGAAGTGGAAGACTATAACTTGGATCTTAAAAGGAGGT
>ML815752.1:40184-54299 GCA_009831015.1 Picea engelmannii
TTTTCGAGAGAATGAGTTTGAATCTATGAGTTGTTTGGATGATACATGCTGTTCAGTTTCCTGCGATAAAAGTGAATAGTTATGAGCTATGTTAAATTGTTTAATGAATCAAAATATTAGACAATGGTTTATATACAAATGAGAAATTTTGAAATTGTGTTGCAAATATACATTTGAAAACATAACAGTTATTATAATCTTTGTTGAGATTCATGAACATATTCAAAAATTTGATAAAAGCCATGCCAGTAAGAAAGTAAGAAGCTTGAAAAATAGATTTTACATCACTGAAGTATATTATAACCTTGCTTTAACAGTTCTGATGGTTGTTTTATTTCCATCTTGTTTATGTAGTATAAGACCATAATTTGTAGAGTTGAGTGTGAAGGGTTTAACCTAATGATATGATTCGATCTGTTTATTAGTGAATGGTATGATCTATCAAGGTCAGACCTCCAAAGTTAGCTTATAAAGTCATTTACATACTTTTCAAGAGACATATTTTTCCTTTCAAATGGTTTGTTATACTTTTACTAATGCTTTTCAATTGATGTAAATTTTACAGAGTGTTTGCAATTAGATTATCCAATCTGATAGAAGTCGATCCAATCACTTATGACAAAAAATCCAATTATGAAAATTCCCTAAGCTACTTTGTGAAGATAGAGCTGAAAATATTGTTGCTTGTTCCTAAATTTTGCATCACCCAATTAATATTGAATAATGCATGACACACCGAGTCACCTCTATATGAACAAACTGTTTATACAAGTACAATGCCACCATATGTTCTTTGCATTAAAAGTATTGACCGTGGGATTAGATTTCTTGCTCACAAGATTTCACTCTAAATTGAGAAGTTTAACATTTGATTAATAGCACCAAGTGGAGACTCAAGATCCTTTTAGACGATTGATAAAAGTATAGTTAGAGTAAACTTATGACCATAATTCCTCATTTTGTTGAATAAGTTTTTTGACAAGTAAATACAACTCTTATTGTGAGATTTAACCCTATTTATAGATCAAGAGTATTTAGTCTCTGGAAGTGGAAGACTATAACTTGGATCTTAAAAGGAGGTTTGATGAAATGAATTCATTACAAGTCTCTGTTTTTCAATTTTCTATCAGTTTTTTTAATTGTTTGATGTGTGAACCATTAACACTTGCAAATTGAAAGATCAAAATGAGAAAATAACATAGAACATGATCATTCATAGATAAGATATCTATGCATGACATATAAGTTATTTTATTTCTGCTAATTTTTGGTATTCAATCTATGAATAGAGTTAAGATTGGCTCGATAACATTTTCATTAATGATTGGTTTGCTGCATGGTTTGTTTGTCTCTTGAGAAGCTAGAATAATTAGGGTAGTTACAACTTCGATCCTTTACCTGCACATATTGTTTCTACAACTCATCAGTTTACGAACATGGTTGAAAAATAAAAGGGGTTTTTATTATGGAAATTAATTGAACCAACAGTTGCTCCCCTCTCATAGGGGTTCAATGATGGGGAAGAATGTGTAGTATCACCTTCTTGAACCACTCCAAGACTTTCCACTAGTCCTCAAGCCAAAGTTAGGTACACTCAATGTACTAGATTTATTATCCTTGCTTGTCACACAAGAACAACTTTGTCTATTAATATTTGACTGGATTTTTTGTAGAAACCAAGTGGTGCATGGGAATATATTTTGCAACTTTAAAATTGAATGTGATATGTTTGAGAGTAAAAGGGGGTAAACAAGAAATACTACAAAACATATATTTTCATGGTTGAAACACAATGGTTCCTTAATTATTCTTTCATTCATTAGGATATAACAAAATAAAGCATAAAAATGATTGTAAGATGAAGTAAAATAATCTCAATAGTTATTTAAATACAATATTGGCACCAATTAGGGACTATGGAATATCAATATTGGGTCTTATTGTTTCCTATTTCCACAACACATATTTTGGATCATGCTTACAAAGAGAAAGAGAAAGAAGGCAATGTGATTGATCCCTCTACCCCAAGCCTTAGAGACTATTACAAAGGAAGAATTCTCTCTCTTTGAATTTCAATGAACTATTCGTATGAAAATTCCCTATCATTTCCTTGATGCCTAGGGTTGTTTATATAGAATTCAGCTAGCTTGCTATTGCTACTGAATAATCTCATTCTCATAAGGTTCTAACCCTTGATTAAGGTAACTACTGACTCTTAATACCACATAATTTAGGGGCACATGAGAGTTATAACAAAAAATGGTTTCTTGCTACTTTTGTCTCCTTATTATTTTGGTACTACTTCCTCTTTGAGTAGGTAGCCTCATCTTCCATGAAGCCTATTGTATTGATGATGTTGTAGTTGGTGAAATTTCACATTGAGGGTTTTCCTTTCTAGTAGCATAGTCGTAGATAAGGATTAGCTAATACTAGTCCTTGCCACTTATTAGTTTTATGCTTCTTAAGAGTTGGAAGGATTTGAATAGATCAATATTATCCATATGGTGCACCAGTGGAAATTTTGGATAAAAATACTTCATTAAAGTCCATGATGCAATGGGTAATTGGATGGAGAATGTCCTTGACCAAGGGTGATCTTCCCTCCTCTATCACTTCTCCCAACTAATCCCTCACAACATCCATCATAGTATTGTAATTATCATGGGAATTGATATACAAACTGTTGTGGATATTCCACTGGAACAACTCGTCACAACAGATCTTATAACATTATGAAATCTTATACTATGTAGACTAATTTTCCTTAGATCACATATTCATTAATCACCATAGAGGGATTAGCGCCATATTCACTATAAAGGAAATGCACATGTATGGGGGTAGAGTGAGTCTATAAGTGTTATCTCCCACCTTCTCCAATACCTCGAAAGGGACATATTGCAGAGCCTTGATCTCCTTACAAGTACCCTGTCATATTTCCTTGTTCAACTATAACCAAAATATATCTCCCACTTTGAACGGATTCTTGGTTATGTGTTGATCATGTATTTTTTTATACTTTTCCTGCAACTTCTTCAACATATCCTGTACTTGCAAATGGATCTTTTTAATCTTCCCAATAAATATTTATGCTTTCAATGATTCTCCTGTGATGTATTCCCTCACTCCTCCTTAGTGTCCCTATACAACATCCAAGGTAAAAGGTGATAAATACCCTTAAAAAATGGGACTTACTAGTAGAAGTGTGGACTTCTATGTTACAAGAGTGTTGAATAAAGATCAAATTTTCATCCTAGGTCTTCAGATGCTTCTTAATGTAACCCCTAAAAAACCATACCATTGTCATGTTGACTACTTATTTTTTTCCATCTGTCTTCCCACTTGTCTGTGGATGGAATGCTGTAGATATATTCAACTTCATGTCCATCTTCTCCCAAATTGTAGTTCATAAGGCACTGAGAAATATGGTATCCCCGATTGATATGATGCTCCTTGGTATCCCAAAGTGCACCTAGATTTGTTCAAAGAACATGTTTTCTTCTTATTTTCCTTTGATGGTCTTTCTACAAGGAATAAGAATGCACATCTTGCTGAACCTATCAACTACCACAAAAATATAGTCATGTCCCTTTCGAGTTGTTGGTAAACCACCCACAAAATCCATGGAAATTATTTCCCAAGGAGAAGTGGGTGCATGTAAGGAATAGTATATACCTTTCTTTCTATTACTGGGCTTGCTAGTGCAACAAGTATGCATCCTATAATATACCATGCTACATATTCTTTCATTCTTGGCTAGTACACATACCTTTGTAAGTTATCAATTGTCTTCCTAACACCAAAATATCCTCCAACATTGGAGGTGTGAGCCTCTCTGATAATATTCAATATTTCACCTTTAGGAGCATAGAGCTTGCCTATATTGTAGAGTAACCCATTCTATAGATTATAGTAATATCTATTTTCACCTTCTTATACATGAATTTGGCCTTGTAGCTGATAAAACACCTCCTTGAAGTCCTTATCTTATGTGTATGCCTTCTTGTATGCATAATGGATAAAATGATTCATGTGCATAAGATTTCCCAAAGATATAATATTGGATGTGTGTGGCCTTGAAATCATGTTTTCCAACTTTTTAATGCTTCCTTCATTATACTTGATGACTGGATGAAATTTCTACAAAAACCCCATCCACTTGTAATTTATGGTTTGGTGAAGCTTACTCTTGGCTTTCAAATGTTTCACTGAATGGTGATCTATGTGGATGATGGTTTCCTTTCCCATTAGATAATGCTTCAAATTCTTAAGATATTGAACTAGGGAATATAGTTCCTTATCATATGTAAGGAAGTTCAAAACTCCCCCATGAAACAACTCAGAATGATAACACACTAGATTACCTCCTTGCATAAAAACTACTCCCATAGCATACCCACTTGCATCTGTCTCCTTTTCGAAGGGCTTCTGCAAGTTAGGCAATACACGATCTGGTGATTTTTCGATCTTTTGTTTTAGCTTGTCGAAATATTTCTGTTGTTTCTTTCCCCAATATTACCACTCATCGTTATGGTGTGAAATGGTGCAACTACTTCTAAAAAAGACACCATGAACTTCTGTAGGTAATGTGCTAACAAAAAAAATCTCCTAAATTCAACAAAATTAGTAGGAATTGGCCATTTTATGATGGCCTCCATATTTGTGGGATCTATATTGGACTCCCCTCCACCGATCACTTACTCCAAATACACCAACAAATGGTGAGTAAACTCACATTTTTTTAGGTTATCTAGCAGTTGGTGTTTTTTCAAAGTCTCTAACACTTGCATGATATGTGATATGTGCTCCTCCCAGGTAGAGATATAAACCAATATATCATCCAAATACACTATAACAAATGAATCTAAATATGGGTGTAATACATCATTCACCAATATCATAAATGTAAGTGGTGCATTACATAAACCAAATGGCATGATCAACCATTCATACAAACCTTTCCTTGTCTTGAAGGCGGGTTTCCTAGTGTCTTATTTTTTGACACATACTCAATGGTATTTTGGTTTAAGATCCAACTTTGTGAAGTACTTGGCATGCTGCAACTAGTCTAACATTCATTAAATCAATTCTTGCGTGTAATCTTATTCGAATCTTTGTAGTCGATACACATCTTCCAAGTCCCATCCTTCTTGGGTATGATGATGATAGGTGACCCAAAAGGTGAAGTCCTTGGTTGAATCACTCCCTACTCCAAAAACTATTGCAACTACTTATTCACTTCATTTTCTTCGAAAACAAACTATCCATACAACCCAATATTTGATAATGGGGATTCATGCAATAATTGTATCTCGTGCTCCACTTCCCTCTTAGGTGGTATTCCTTTAGGATCCTAGAATAATCTTCTATATTCCTGCAACAACTCCTCTAATGGTTGTTTCTAATTTTTAGTACATCCTTCCAGGGATTCCCTTACTCCTACCAATTCAAAACCCAACTGTTTCTCTAGTAAGAAAAGTAAAACATACTTATTTATTGAACTAATAAAATTCTTGGCTTGGTTGGAACTTACCAGTGAGATATTCGATTTACCGTTATGTGCATTGATGATGAAATACTTTCCATCCTTAATCAAGTGGTATTAGTTTTATCTCCGCATGAAGATCATATCCATCATATACATGTAGGGGGATTCCAAACACTACACCACACATGTCAAGGGGTACTACATCTAAGTCCACTTTATCAATAAAATATGCACTTACTCCAATTTGATCTTACACTATTTCGTGACTTGGATCTCTGCATCTTTGTTTACCCACCCGACTGGATATGGGCTAGGATGATCATGAAGCTCCAACCCAAGCTTGTTGACCAAATCAACTGCTATGAGATTGGATCGTGAACCTGAATTGAATAGAGCGTCTACCTTTGTCTTATTGAACTAGATATTGATATGTAATAGTTTTTTCATCTCCTTCTCTTCCCCATGATGAACTATACTCAGATTCACCTCCTTCTTACAATTCTTAGGTTTGATCTTTGAATGTAGTTTCCAACACTTTTCCTCAGTGTAACCATCAATATTGAAATGGTTACAGTGGTTACTTGGATCCTTGGACCAATGTGTAGTGGTTGTTGTCTTGTCTTTCCCCTTCCACTTCTTATTCCCCTCCTTAGAAGCGTCTTGGTGCTCTTTCTGTTTGGAACCACTTGGATTTCCTTTCTTGTGACATATATTTTTCATATATCGTTCTTGCACACTGGCTTCATCAACCCTTTTGGGATTGAAGAGAATCACTTTATTACACAAATAACTCTTTAGATCCCCCAGATACTTGAGGAGTACATCTAGGTTTTTGGGAGAGATACCTAAAATGATATCCATCTTTCTGAATTTGTTGGTGTACTCGTACATACTCTACCGTTTCTTTCTCCCAAATTAATTTCAACTAATCCATTGGTCCTATACATACTCGATAGGGTATAATTGATACTTAATGAGGGTTTTTAAATCATCTCACCTAGTTACTAGTAGATCACCCTCCAGTGTAAGTGTCTCCATGTGGATTTTCCACAAGGTTAATGCATGGCCCTCTAATTTCAATTGCGAAAATGAAATCTTCTGCTCCTCATCTATATTATGAACACTAAAATAGACCTCTAATTTATGCAACCAATGATTCAAATTCAATGCATTGACCTCACCTTGGTATGGCTTGATCTTACATGACATTTAATCTTACACTGTTTCATGACCTTGATCTCTGCATCCTTGTTAACCCACCCCCGTGGATATGGGATAGGATGATCATGAACCTCCAACCCAAGCTTGATGACCAGATCAAATTTTATGGGATTGGCCTATGAATCAAAATTGAATAGAGTGTCTACCTTGGTGTTCTTGACCTCGGTCTTGATATGGAATGATTTTTTCATCTCCTTCTCTTGCCTATTGTTAGCACTAGAAGTCAACTCAAGACTGCTGTTGATTTAAGTCTAGGACACCTTTTTTCAAAATGTTTTGAAGAAAACATTTTTAGAGAGGCAGAGGGATCACACTCTTGATCTCAATGTAGCTAGATGAATGATCTATTAGAACCACTTCCCTATGTGAAACAAATAAGGTAAACAAAACCTCAGTTGGAGTAAAAAGAGTATTAGATATGATTAAGGAGAATTAATGAAACAAAACTTAAAATCATCAAAGAGCATATGTTATTTAATATATTTGACCAGTATAATAATAAATCTAAGCTCATAAATCCTTTCTGAATAAGATTTAAAAGACTCAAACACACATGTGGCAAATATTGCACTATACAAAATAGAGAAACCTTTTCAACACATACATATAGTCATATGAGAATATAACAATAATGATATATTCAAGATGAGGAAATGGAAGTGATAAACAAATACAAGAGATACACTCCAACCATCGAATTTATTAACAACTGAAATCTTTACATAGGTAGGATGGATCAAAATAGTCTTATATTTAGAACCTTTAAGCCAAAACAGGGATCCAACCCATTGTTTTTCTACTTCATCCAACATATAGTGTTTTACATTGGTTACATGCATTTATGGTCAACCTGATAGTCATGGACACATCAAAACTAATCCCTACAAGTGCTCAAGGTGAATTTCTGTCTCTATCTACTGATATACAAAACAATGAACAATTTACAAAAATATCCTATAATAAAGGAAATTGCCTTACATAGAAAAAATTCTTTGGTTGAATTTATTTCCACCTGGATGATTACGTTGCATCTTCCTCTTATACTTACAAGCTCTTCCTGATATTCAATGATCCACTCGAATTAAGACTTTGACAACTCAACAATGCTAACTAATCTATAGAATCATCGTATCCCAAGATAAACTGTAGATCCACAAAAGGGTATCTAACTCAATCTAATGATACTTAAAATATTAACCTTGTTTAGATCCTTTTTCCATTATGAAAATATGAATATGTGTCATATATGTTGCAAAATCGAATTCTACAGGTGTTCCTGTAGCGCCAATATTTTCCTGTGTATGAGACTACAGGAACTTCCTGTAGCACCATACAAAAAACTAGTTTTGATCCTTTTTAACGCCTTTCCTTGCCCAAGTTATAGCCAATCATAAAAAAAAGAGGAATGGGCACTTAAATACAAGGAAACAAAAAATTTCTTCCGTCATCCATCATCTTTCAGTGAAAATTTATTGTTTTAATTGAAGGTGAAATTCTCAAACTATGAATTCTCCTTGAAACACTGATGTAGCTGCTTCTGCCACCAAATCCAAACTGTTCCTTCTTGTCTACTTGGTTTTGGAACAAGTTTGTATTCTCTTGCGATTATCCCCTTCAGATCTGATCGTAGAGTTTGGGCCTCTCTTATTCGTTTTACTCTTTTTTCTTGTAGAAGCTATGATTTTTCCTGTAGGAGTCTTTGTATTTGTTGTCAGACCTCCCTTCTCATACTTATTCCTCTCAAGATTAGTTTCATGAATTTTATTTCTTGTTGATGGCTCCTCTTTTGGGTTTGCAGATTCTTCATCAATAATGATAACCTTATATTTAATGGCAGGGTTATACATTTCTTTGGATTTTAACCTGAATTTATTTCGGGGCCTAGTGCTCCTTTTTCTCATCAAAATTTTATATCTAGAAGCATCATCTTCAGAGGAGCTTGAGATAGGAGGAATGATATTTAGGATGTATAGGATCTACAAATTTTCTGTTGTTTCATGTTCTTGATCTTCCTTCAATACCCTAGGATTTTCTAACCTTTTGGTACTTCTAGAATAAGTCTTTTGAGAATATAGAAAATGATGCTTACCTCCACCTAGGATATGAGAAGACCCTCTATCTTATTGCAGAATGGTTGGAGTATCTTCCATTGGATCATTTGAAATCTTTAAACATGATTCTCTTTTACCCTTCCTTGGAATGACTGGTTGATTTACACTGGGTGAAGCTTCTTCATTAGGTTCAACACTTTTGTCATGCAACTGTGTGATAGGATGATGTACTTCTTTATCAAACCTCGACTGGATCAAGAATGTATCCCATTTCCTCTGTAATTTCCCCAACTCATCTTTAATAAGTATATTAATAAATCCTTGATGATAAATTCTATGAGGAGGGGTATTAGGGTTTTCTTGAATTTTCATAGCCATACTATTTAGATATCTTAAAAAGTAATATGGTAGACTCATCCTTTTGATTCCTGACAAATGAAGAAAGAAACATAGATGAAACAAAAACCCAGTGGAATAACACCCTTCACATGCGATGTATCATTTAAGCATAAGCAAGGAATCCATCCATTCATCAACAATCCAATCCCTAGGAATACCCTTGGCCCAATTGAGATCTCTATGTTCAGGTTTCAAGAACTGATTTACATCCCCTCTTGTAATCAATTTGTTTTTGAACCACATTTCATCGTCGATAGGGAGGTTACAAGCTATTGCTATGGACTCTTCTGTAACTTGCATAACCAGGTGTACAATTCAGGCCCTCTGTCCATTAAAAAGTTCAGCAAACACTCGGGCTAGAGATTATTTATAACCATATAACTTGGTGTAGTACAAATACCAACCAACTTGATCAAAGATGAGTCTGTTGTCTTCATATGCTTCCATAATCTTAGGCCCTTCAAGCTCTTTTCTTTTCACGTGTCCACCTTTACCCATATTAACTATCACAACCAGAAGGCTGAACTCTTTGCTGCAAAAAAAGGGATATGCATGATGTGTGGAGAAGGATAGAGGATTTGCTGGCTCTATGGATGAAAATTCAAATTCGACCAAATTTGCAGTGTGAAACTAGAGTAATGAAAAATGAACCAGATTTAAATGAACAATCTTTCGAATAAACCTCGTACGTGTGACATCCTGGATAAGAGACACGCACATGTGAAAATACCCCCACCTTTTCATGTTGTGACTGGCGATTGGGTACTTGACAAATACCTTGAATATTTCATCCAACTAGTTAGGATGATCCATGTCCTCAAATTCATTCCAACCATCTATGTGATGATGAAATAGGGAGAGGTGGAAGTTCCTGTAGCACTCTGCAAAAACTTGTCCTTTGGCAAGTTTGAATAAAAACAAATTGAAATTCATTATCTAACTTAGTAATGATGAAACATAAACTATGACATGACATATGACCTTCGATGAAAGGATGCGACACTTTAAATGATGTCATATGACAGTCTTACAAACATATGCATAATTAATCATATCCCCCTTAATAAGACTAAGCACCCCTCATTTTTCTCAACATAATACAAATTTGACCCCCTTAATAAGATTTTGCACCCTTAATCAAACTAATTATTAGGATTTATAGATTACATAAGAATTTTAAAATGGAGAAACTAAGAGATGAGATATGAGACTTAGCAGAAAAAATAGGTGATAACAATGGCTCCATGCGGGATGAAGTTCTCCATGTGGAACTCCAAGAACTTTGAGTAGACCTATGCCTTCTGGTCCTTCAAGCTATATTGTTACACCTCAAAATTACTCACTTCGATAGTGTCGCAAGTGTCATCATTACAAGTGTTGTAAATGTCGCATCTTGACCACACGTGTTGCAAGTGTCACAAACAATATACTACCATCTTTCCCATGTCATGCCTCTAACGACATCACAAAGACACTTAAGACATCCCAAAGACTAGTTTCGAAGAAGAGAGGTCACTTGACAGGGAGTACAAACCTTTTGACACTGAAAGAACCACTCAAAAATGAATTTTGGAGAGGAGCACTCCCCCGCCCACTGTCAGGGAGTGCTGGCGCTCCCTGAACCTCTTTGGGGGAGTGCTTGAGTGCCCTGTGCACCCTTTTGGGGGAGTGCTACCCTCTTTTTAGAAAATTTTGGGTTTGTTGAGGCAAATAAGGGAATAATCCCTCAATTCCTGAAGGTAGTTGGATTCGAATAGATGGTCAAGGGATGATCTTAGGGGAGATCCTAAAATGAAGGAGAATTATCCTCAACTCATCCCAAATATCTCC
Source organism: Picea engelmannii (assembly GCA_009831015.1). Lineage (NCBI taxonomy): Eukaryota > Viridiplantae > Streptophyta > Pinopsida > Pinales > Pinaceae > Picea > Picea engelmannii. Next base: position 51,174 of record ML815752.1, read on the forward strand.
CAAGTGGTTGGACCTCTCCAAGGTTATATAAGGAGGCCTTCTCATGGTGAAAGGAACAAGGAATATTGAGAATTATACCTAACTTATGATCTCATAAGAAGGTATTGACAATGGAGATTGAGAATTACATCAAACTTATGATCTCATGAGTGATATGTCATCAACACAATCAATGGAGATTATTTGAGAAAAGGGGTTGGACAAGGAGAACTGGAAGAAGCTGCTGCACCTTCATTCAAAGGATTGTAAGTACTGTTACTTGTTCTCATTAATAATCAATGATTGGCCTGTTTCTTTCAAAATTATGCTTGTTCCATATGAGTTTGTTTGTAGTATATGGATCTATGTTTGAGCTAATACCAGTAGAGTAGGATGTATTTTGTACCTTTGTTTGTCCTACATGATCTATCAGGGAGCTCAGGATCAAAGCTCAGCCAAGACTTTGCAAGGACAAACGCGCTAATAAGGTACATATCTTTCTCCTTCTATTTCATTCATTAGCTTGATTAGATATAAAAGGAAGTCAGTGTACATGTTAAGAACTTTTCTGTCTTTTCCTTAGGAGTATATAGGCCAAGAGGGAATCCACTTGTCCACAGGGGGATTCACCTTAAAAAACAATTGGCGACTCCACTGGGGAGGAAGCTCTGCTTTTTGTTTCCATTTCCAAATATTGTTTTGGCCCTTTTCCCATTGATTTGATCTTCTCCATATTGTCTTTTTTATTCTTAGATTGGTTTGATTGCCTCTTTATGTCATCATGATCACCCTGATTGACTGAATTTTCTTGAATTTTTGAATTTCTGGGAACTTTTCTGAGATTTTGTAGCAGAGCACTCCCATGCCCTTGTTAGCAGAGTGAAAACACTCCTTGGTGGTCTTACACAGAGTGTTGGAGTGCTCTGGTACCCCTTACACCAGAGCGCTATCCCATTTTCAGTGAAAAACCCTCTAGTTTTTCAATTTTCTGGGTTCAGTTTTTGCCTTTTGCATTTTCTCAAGGTCCCATACTCTCAGTCCATATTGGTATAGGCTCTCAACACCCTGTTTTCTAAGGATTAATCATCTATTGTTTGGATTTTTGACACTTTCCTTTAACTTGCAATAACTCTTTGTCCTTGGTGATTTAGAGTCGATTTGTCATTTTCTTCTCATTTATCTGATTGAGTGAAAAAATTGTAAGGGGATTCAAAGGTATTTTGTACCTTTCCTTATGATCTTTGAGGTATTTTCTCCAAGCATTTCCTCTTTTCTAGATTGAGTATTCTCTTTCTTGTTTTGATCACAACAAGGGTGTCTTTTTGTTTATGTGAAGTTTGCTTCCAGATTGCTTAAATCTCACAACTCTTGAAGTTCGATTAGCATAAGAAGCTTTATATCTACTGGTTATCAGTCACATACAAACATTTTAGCATTGCATTGCATTGGAGGACTTTTGCATGAGGTCATTTCATCTTAGTATTTGACAGTGAAAGGAAAATCCTTCTCCTTCCCTTAATTAGAAATTCATTGAAAGAAAAGATTGCTTATCATTTCTTATGCATGTTTTGGGAACTGAGTCATAATATCATTAGTCTTCACTCTCATACACCTCTGAGTAAACAACAACCACTAAAATCAATGCTTAACTAAAATTTATCAGAATTTTTACATCTTTGTTAGCAAACCTACATTAGCTTAAGGTGTAGGCCTTTGGAATGAGGTTGAAAGGATAACTTTCCAAAGATATCAAACAAACTTAGCATATTGCAATAGGGAGAGAAAATCCAATTGTCGTATAGGCTTTCTAGGATCCCCCTCTCACATAGGGGTTACATACAAGGTCGCATTCAGGTGAGTCACGAATATTATCCCTCTGTGATTCAACTGTTTGTAGTGGTCAGATCATATATTGGGGGTCACTTGAGGGTATACCCACGATTCGATGTGGGAGCCTCTCGAGTTGATTTCAGACTTGTTATCCTACCCATACATTCGGATCGGATTGTCGACTGTACCCACCCAGGGGATGACTACAAATTGGTGACCTTAGTAGCCATAATCTTTAGGGTCTCACACAAGGTGACGGTGAAGGGAAGTCTCACTGTACCTGGAACAGACGTTGGTCAAACTCACTAGGGCTCCTTGGAGGGTAAATCCACAATTACTACATGGAATCTTGCACCAAGGTGTAAGTCCGTTAAGCAGGTCGCCAACGTAACTGATCCACCCACTCTATCCTCACCCCTTCCTATTTTTATCTCGTGATGAAGGATTTCATTATCAACTAGTGGTTTCATTATGGGAAGATTTTGTTTGATTGTTTTCTTCTCAGATTCATGAAATGTGTTGGTTGTGTTACTTAGTGGACCTTAGGTTGAGTCAGTGTTAATGGCATCAAATCCTGAGAGTACCAATGGAGGAACCCCTTCTCCTAGGGAACGTTATACCTTTCTTTCATTTGGAAACTTTGGTTCTCCGTACATTGCCACACTAAGTCTTCCGAGACTCACCATCGGATTATCGGTTTGGTTTTTCCCCACTCCGGTGATATCGAATCCTCCCAATGTTTCAAATGCACCTAATAATTTAGATGTCATTACATCACCCACACATCAACCTCACATCAAATTTTCGCCTTCTTCGCCCATTAAGTTTCCTTCCCTTTCTCCTTCTTTGTCTAGTGAACGCTCTAAAGCAAGTAGCCAGGTTGATCAGTAGAAGAAGAAACATAAAGAGAAGAATAAGAAGAGCCTGAAAAGGACCAAGGCCCCAACAACATTAGATGTCTGATCCAAGCAACCAGTTACTGTTAATAGTACTGGGAGTGTTGATGAGGTCAACAATATTAAAATGAAGATTCTGAAACCCAAATTCCCTTGCAGTCTTTGTAAGGGTGACCACTTTCTGAGGGATTGCCTTGGTATTCCCAAGGTCTTAGAAATGTGGTCCTCCATGTCATCGGCCTTTGCTAGACATGCCAGTGATACCCCATCACCTAGTGACATCAAGGTTGGTAAGAAGAAGACAACTGTCAAATTCCCTTGTATGTTATGCAAAGGTGATCATTATTCTCACCTCTGTCCTCGCATGGACGAGGCTTCTTCTCTTTTGGAAAAACTTCAACTTCCAAAAGGTTATCGTAAG
>ML815752.1:63771-89773 GCA_009831015.1 Picea engelmannii
CTTCTTACACCAAGATTTGGACAACAACATACCAAACCTAGGAGGGATATCAGCTACAACTATATCCATGACTAAAATTTTGGTTGGAATTTGAGATAATGAAACAACAAGGTCTTTAATAACCCCCAAGCATTTGACTTTTTTGGAATCAAAAGAAAATAGGTCATGATATTCTTTAGTTATTTATAACCCCAATTCTTCCATGAAAAACTTTGGCAAAATATTATGGGAGGCTCAAGAGTCTAACAAGTAGTTATGAAGGATTTTGTCATGAATATTTAAGGAGACATAAAAAGGTTGAGTGGAGTCATCTCTCTCTTCTACAATTGGCCCTAAGACAATAGTAGTTTTTTTATCTTGGAGATTAATCACATCAGAAATAGGATTTGTGATAGAAGAAGGCTTTAACCATTTCAAAATTTGACTCCTATAAGAATTATTTTTAATCAATTCAGTCAAAGGAATAGAAATTTTGATCTTACTTATCTCATGTTCTAGAGTGAAAGGAGATGCGAACTTGTCTGCTTCTGGGGATGATATTTTCACAACTGGTTGTACTTTCTTTCTTTCAAGATTTTTGTTTCCTGTTTGTACTAATAGGGAAACAAGTTTATCTATTTGAGGAGCATATTTAGCAGGAGGAGATTTTTCTTTATGAGGAATAGATTTAGCAGGTGCTGATTTCGATCTAAGATTGTACCCTTATTGATCTGTGTTACAAATCATATTATCTGGACCTTCCCCAACCTATTCATTCATTGAATATTCATATTCATTTTGTGTTAGGTGATTGGGAGAAATATCATCTCTGAACAAATGAATATCCAAATCTTCATCTACCTCTTTAGCTTCCTGATTTTCCTTAATATAATTATTCTGTAGAGGTGTTTGGATTTTCTGATCATCATTATTCTTCTTGTCCCTCTGCATGATCTGAGGGTTATAAGGTCTTCTATATTGTTTTGTATTTTGATTTACTTCTTGAGGTGTATTCCATTTATGTTTTTCCAATATGATTTTAGACAATTCAGATGACATTTCCTCCATTTTTCTTGCCATCTCCTCCAAGGAAATCTTCTGATTTTTGGTATTTGATGAAGAAGACTTATATTCTTCTTTTTTCTTTCCCTTATATGATATGTTCCTGAGTTGTTCTGATGCTATAATGTTGGATCTTCAAGAGATGAATCGTTCATATCAACCAAAGTGGCTGATCTTCTTTCCCTTAGTAGAAAACAAAAATCAACATCAAAGGCATTATCATAAGTGACATTTTCTAACCTTTCAACTAGCCTGATATCATTTGGTATTTTATAGTGCATTTGATTAAATATCTGAGATAATTCAGAGATAGACTCACCATTCTTTCTTAGAAGATTGCTGAATTTTGTCATGTAATACAAATCATCTTTCTTGTCTCCCCACTTTCTTAAGAAAGTAGAATCAAGGTCCGTGATGGTAGTAATAGAGTTATCTCTAAGGTTCCTGAACCACTTCCTCACTTATCCATCTAAAATTTGAACACAAATCCTCATCCACACATCATCATAATCCACTTGAAAATTGTCGGCAAAGGAATAAAAAGAAGTTAAAGGATCCTCTGCAGTTGTTTCCCCTTCATTGTCAAACCTTGGAAGGTACTTCATGTAATCATTTCCTGGGAGAGAATGGAGATTATTTGGAAATACTAAAGGTGCATATCTAGCATCCCTAATAACATCCACTGGACGGGGAGGCATTGCACCAACCATTGTTTGACTACCTAAAGGTTGATTTATGTGTGGTGACTATGGTGATTCCGATGATGGGGGATTTGAGATGTTCACCAATTGAATATTTGGAGAATACTGGAGAATTTCTTCAACAAGTTTTTTAGCAGCAAGGATATTAACTTGGAAGCTAAAATTTGGTTTCTCTTCTTGAATTTCTTGAAGGATTGGGATCTTTTCTAAGGGAATGTCTCTGTTTCTTCAGGGAATTCAAATATTTCCTCAGATTTATATCTACTCTTAGGATAGGGTGTGTAAAATGATTCTGATTCAACAAATTCCTCTTTCCCCGAGGTGGATTCTTTAGAAGGAGGTAAAAGAAACAGTTTCTCAGATCCTATTTTTTTAAGAGATTTGGATTGTTTTAGGATCTTCTCATGGTCTGAAACAACATGAACATATGGAAATTCTGGATGAGATCTAGTAAACTTTCTCTTTGGATCCATAGTGTCTAATGAGGAGTCACCAGGTGAAAATATATTGCAATCTACTATGTCTAGTTATACTTTCACCATCTAAAACTATATCTATAAACTTATGTTGTTCTACCCAGGGAAAATCTCATCATTTCACTCCCTGACAGTGGCGCAAAAATATGTTAGTGCTAGAAGTCAACTCAAGACTGTTGTTGAGTTAAGCCTAGCACACCTTGTTTCAAAATGTTTTGAAGAAAATATTTTTAGAGAGGTGGAGGGATCACACTCTTGATATCAATGTAGCTAGATGAATGAGCTATTAGAACCACTTCCATATGTGCAACAAATCAGGTAAACAAAACCTGAGTTGGAGTAAAAAGAGTATTAGATATAATTAGGGAGAATTAATGAAAAAAAACCAATAATCATCAAATACAATTTTTTCCTTAATATATTTGACTAGTAGAAGAATAAACCTAAACTCAAAAATCCTTTTTAAACAAGATTTAAAAGACTCAAACACACATGTGGCAAAGATTGCACTATACAAAATAGAGAAACCTTTTCAGCACATACATACAGTCATATGAGCATGTAACAATAACTATATGTTCAAGATGAGGAAATGGAAGTGATAAACAAAGATGAGAGATACACACCAACCATCAACTTTATTAACAACCGAAATATTTACATACGTAGGATGGATCAAAATAGTCTTATATTTAGAACCTTTAAGCCAAAATAGGGATCCAACCCATTCTTTTTCTACTTCATCTAATATATAGTGTTTTAAATTGGTTACATGCATTTATGGTTAACCCGATAGTTAGGGACACATCAAAACTAATCCCTAGAAGTTCTCAAGGTGAATTTATGTCTCTATCTAATGATATACAAAACAATGAACAATTTACAAAAAAATCCTATAATAAAGGCAACAACCTTGCATAGAAAAAGTTCTTTGGTTGACTTGCTTTCCACCTAGATGATTACACTGCATAGTCCTCTTTATCCTTCCAAGCTCTTCCTGATCTTCAATGATCCACTTGAATCAAGACTTTGAAAACTCAACAATGCTAACTAATCTGTAGAATCATCATATCCCAAGATAGATTGTAGATCCACAAAAGGGTATCTAACTCCATATAATGATCCATAAAGTATTAACCTTGTTTATAGCCTTTTTCCATTATGAAAATATGAATTGGTGTCATATATGCTTCAGAATCGGCTGCTACAGGTGTTCCTGTAGCGCCAATATTTTCCTGTGTATGAGACTAAAGGAACTTCCTATAGTGCCATACAAAAACCAATTTTGATGCTTTTTAATGCCTTTCCTTGCCCAAGTTACAACCATTCATAAAAAAAAAAGGAATGGGCACTTAAATAAAAGGAAACAAAAAGGTTCTTTCGTCATCAATCGTCTTTTAGCCAAAATTTAGGGTTTTCATTGAAGGTGAAATTCTCAAACTGCAAATTCTCCTTGAAAAACTGATGTAGCTTCTTTTGCCACCTAATCCAAACTGTTCTTTCTTGTCTGCTTGGTTTGAGAACAAGTTTGTATTCTCTTGGGCTTATCCCCTTCAGATCTGATCATAGGTTTTGGGCCTCTCTTATTCGTTTTACTTTGTTTTCTTGTAGAAGCTTTGTTTTTTCCTGCAAGAGTCTTTGTATTTACTGTCAGACCTCCCTTCTTATACTTATTGCTCTCAATCTTAGTTTCAAGATTTTTCTTTCTTGTTGATGGCTCCTCTTTCGGGTTTGCAGATTATTCATCAATAATGATAACCTTATCTTTAATGGAAGGGTTATACATTGCTTTGGATTTTAACTTGAATTTATTTTGGGGTCTAGTGATCCTTTTTCCCATCAAAATTATATATCTATAAGAATCGTATTCAGAGGAGCTTGAGCTGGGAGGAATGATATTTGGGGAATGATATTTAGGTTGTACAAGATCTACACATTTTTCTTCCATTTCAGGTTCTTGATCTTCCTTCAATACCCTAGGCTTTGCCAAGATTTTGGTCCTTCTAGAATAAGTCTTTTGAGAATATGGAAAAGGATGCTTACCTCCACCTAGGATATGAGAAGACCCCCTATCTTCTTGCAGCCTGGTTGGAGTAGATTTCACTGGCTCGACTGAAATATTTAAACATGCTTCTCTTATACTCTTCCTTGGAATGACTGGTTGACTTGCATTGGGTGAAGCTTCTTTATTAGGTTCAATAATTTTATCATGCAACTGTGTGATAGGAGGATGCACTTCTTTCTCAAACCCCGACTATATCAAGAATTTATCCCATGTCCTTGGAAATTTTCCCAGCTCATATTTAATAAGTATCTTAATCAATCTCTGATGATAAATTCCATGAGGAGGAGTCCTAGGGTTTGATTGAATTTTCATAGCCATCTTATTTAGATATATTAAGAAGTAATATGGTAGACTCATCCTTTTGATTCTTGACAGATGAAGAATGAAACAAAGATGAAACAAAAACACAGTGGAATAATTCCCTTCACATGTGATGTATCGTTTAAGAATAATCAAGGCATCCATCCATTCATCAACAATCCAATCCCTAGGAATACCCTTGGCCCAATTGGGATCTCTATGTTCAGGTTCAAGAACTAATTTACATCCCCTCCTGTAATAAATTTTTTTTTGAACAACTTTTCACTATCGATAGGGAGGTTACAAGTTGATGCTATGGACTCTTCTATAACCTGCATAACCAGGTTTACAATTCGGGTCCTATGCTCATTGAAACTTTCAAGAAACACCCATGATGCAACATAGTGATCACCATATAACTTGGTGAAATAAAATATCAACCATCTCGATCAAAGATGAGTCTGTTGTGTTCATATGCTTCCATAATATCGAACCCTTCAGGTTCTTTTATTTTCACATGTCCACCTTTACCCATATTAACTGTCACGACCAAAAGTCTAGACTCTTTGCCAAAAAAAAGGGGACATGCCTACTGTGTCGAGAAGGATGGGGGATTTTATAGATCTATGGATAAAAATTCAAATTTGACCAACTTTGCAGTGTGAAACTAGAGTAACGAACAATGCACCATATTTAAAAGAACCATACTTTGAATAAACCTCATACGCGTGACACCCTGGACAAGAGACATGTATAGGTGAAAAGACCCCCACCTTTGCATGCTGTGATTGACAATTGGGTACTTGATAATTAACTTTAATATTTCATCTAGCCAGGTAGGATGATCCATGTCCTCAAATTCATTCCAACCATCTGCGTGATGATGAAAAAGGGACAGGTGGAAGTTCCTTTAGCGCCCTGCATAAACATTTCCTTTGGCATGTTTGAATGAAAACGAATTGAAATTCGTTATCTAACTTAGTAATGATGAAACAAAACTATGACATGACATATGACCTTTGATGAAAGGATGTGACCTCCCTTCTTATAATTATTCCTCTCAATCTTGTAGGAATTTTCTTTCTTTTTGATGGCTCCTCCTTTGGGTTTGCAGATTCTTCATCAATAATGATAACCATATCTTTAATGGCAGGGTTATACATTTCTTTGGATTTCAACCAAAATTTATTTCGGGGCCTAGTGCTCCTTTTTATCATCAAAATTTAATATCTAGAAGCATCATCTTTAGAGGAGCTTGAGCTAGGAGGAATGATATTTAGGCTATATAGGATCTACAAATTTTTCTGTTGTTTCAGGTTCTTGATCTTCCTTCAATACCCTAGGATTTTCCAACATTTTGGTCCTTCCAGAATAAGTCTTTTGAGAATATGGAAAAATATGCTTAACTCCACATAGGATATGAGAATACCCTCTGTCTGCGTGTAGGATGGTTGGAGTAGCTTCCACTGGCTCATCTGAAATCTTTAAACATGCTCGTCTGAAATCTTTAAACATGCTTCTCTTTTACCCTTCCTTGGAATGACTGGTTGACTTGCACTGGGTGAAGCTTCTTGATTAGGTTCAACAATTTTATCATGCAACTGCATGACATGATGATGTACTTATTTTTCAAACCCTGAATGGATCAAGAATTGATCCCATTTCCTCTGTAATTTTCCTAGCTCAAACTTAATAAGTATCTTAATCAATCCCTGATGATAAATTCCATGAGGAGGGGTCTTATGGTTTTCTTGAATTTTCATAGCCATCTTATTTATATATCTTAAGAAGTAATATGGTATACTTATCCTTTTGATTCCTGACAGATGAATAAGGAAACAAGGATGAAACAAAAACACAGTGGAATAACTCCCTTCACATGTGATATATCATTTAAGCATAAGCAATGCCTCCATCCATTCATCAACAATCCAATCCCTAGGAATACCCTTGGCCCAATTGAGATCTCTATGTTCAGGTTTCAAGAAATGATTTACATCCCCTCTTGTAATCAATTTGTTTTTGAACCACTTTTCACCTTCGTTATGGAGGTTACAAGCTGCTGCCATGGACTCTTCTGTAACTTGCATAACCAGGTTTACAATTCGGGCCCTTTGTCCATTAAAACTTTTAGCAAATGCTCAAGCTGCAACATAGTGATAACCATCTAACTTGGTGTATTACAAATACCAACTAGATCGATTAGATATGAGTTTGATGTCTTCATATGATTTCATAATCTCGGGCCCTTCAATCTCTTTTCTTTTAACGTGTCCACCTTTACCCATATTAACTATCACAACCAGAAGGCTGGACTCTTTGCTGCAAAAAAGGGGATATGTCTGTTGGATCGAGAAGGATAGGGGATTTGTTGGCTTTATGGATGAAAATTCAAATTCGACGAAATTTGCAGTGTGAAACTAGAATAACACATAATGCACTAGATTTAAAAGAACATTCTTTTGAATAAACCTCATACGCGTGACATCCCAGACAAGAGACACGTACATGCGAAAATACCCCCACCTTTGCATGTTGTGACTGGCGATTGGGTACTTGATATATACCTTGAATCTTTCATCCAAACAAGTAGGATGGTCCATGTCCTCAGATTCATTCCAACCATCTTCCTGATGATGAAACAGGGACATGCAGAAGTTCATGTAGCGCCCTTCATAAAATTGTCCTTTGGGAAGTTTGAATGAAAATGACTTGAAATTCGTTATTTAAGTTAGTAATGATGAAAAATAAACTATTTCATGACATATGAGCTTTGATGAAAGGATGTGAGACTTTAAATGATTTCATATGAAAGTCTTACAAACATATGCGTAATTAATCCTATCCCCCTTAATAAGACTAAGTACCCCTCATTTTTCTCAACATAATACAAATTTGAACCCCTTAATAAGAATTTTCACCCTTAATCAAACTAATGATTATTATTTATATCTTACATAAGAATTTTAAAATGGAGAAAATAAGAGATGATAGATGAGACTTACTAGAAAAAAATATGTGATAACAATGGCTCCATGGGGGATGAAGTTATCCCTATGGAACTCCAAGAACTTTGAGTAGACCTGTGCCTTAGGTTATTTCAAGCTATATGCCATGTTATTCTGCAAAGTGTAACTGTTTCAACTCCTAAAATTTGATGAAACATTATTCAAAACATAACAAACTGAAAAATCAAAACTAATATTGGAAACCGAGGAGGATAAGTACAATATTTCTCCATTGGGCTATGGAGTCCTTATTGTCTAACTACCACTCCACACTGATATGTACAATGGAATATGAGCCACTAACGACTTTAGTAAAAAATTTCTTCAGAAAATGCCCATTTATAGGGCCACCAAAAACCTCTTCACCTTCCAAATTCTGCAATAGGAAAGTGTTTTTTGTCCAAGACCTTCTCCACCCCGAATGGACCTGAATACAAGCTATCAAACTTTCCATGATGGCCTTCTGAGAGCATCCCATTTTAAAACTAAATCCTCGAGTAGAAACTGCTCTAGTTTTTTCTTTTCTATCAAAAGTCTCTTTAACTTTCTGTTGATGCTGATGTGCCTTCTCAAGAAGTTTCTTTATTTATTGCTACAATTCTACAACCTGACAAATCTTGTTGATAGCATCATTAGGTTCAACTTTGATTTTATGCAGAAATTTTACAACTGGAAAATAAAGTTGTAATGGAAAGAATGCTTCCATTCCATATACCAAATGCAATGGGGAAGCTCCAATTTCTCTCTTTGTGCTAACATGATCAACTCACAAAGATTATTTCAACTTTGAATCCAAATCCCTCTTATTATCTTCCAGAAGTTTCTTGATGATCTTGACCATACTTTTATTGGATGATTCAACTAGGCCATTACCTTGTGGGTAATAAGAAATAGAATTCCTAAGCTTGATGCCACAATCCTCACATAATTTTATCATGTTAGTGGATTTCAAAGCTGCAACATTATCTGTGATGATCACTTCTGGACAACCAAACCTAGATACAATATTCTCTTCAAGGAAACTTATGATTACCTTATCAATTGCCCTCCTTGTAGGTACAAATTCAATTCACTTCGTGAAGTAATTTGTAGTTTTCAGAATCCATCTGTGTTGGCCACTAGATGGAGGGTGAATCTCACCTATGAAATCCAAATCCCACTGTTGAAAAGGTACAACCACTTTTATAGGCTTGAGAGGTATGGAATTAAGATTTTGTTTACCAACAAACCTTTGGAATTTCTTACATGCTCTAACCTTTGTACAGACATCAAAAAATAGAGTAGTCCAATAATACCCATCCCTAATAATCTTATATGCAGTGAACTTCCAGAAGTGATGTCTGCCAAACACTCCTTCATGAAATTCTGACATGACTATCTGTGCTTCTTCTTCATCAAGACACCTCCGTAAAAATATAGAAGGGTCCATCCAAAAAAAATTCTGATTATTCACACAATACTTAACAACTTTGAGTTTCAGGAATCTTACTTTATACTTATCCATTCCTGGAGGAGCTTGGAAATTCTGAAGAAAATAAAGGATATCTCTGTACCATTCTGATTCATAAATATTTTGATTGACTTGAGAAATGTTGGTTTGAGGTTGTAAATTTCCTGAATTATTACATATGTAATCAACTCTCAGAGCTCTACAATTGGAATCAAACAACAGCTTAGCTAACCCTTTATTCTTGACTAGCTTGGTAGGCTTGATATCCATGTCATCTTCAAGCAACTTAGCTATCCATTTACTTCTCTTTCCATCATTGTATGGTTGAGTCAAGATGTATTTAATAACAATTGATGGTACATAAGCAATGCATCTGGAATGTAACACATAAACTCTAAAAGACTTCAGTGCTTTGACCAAATCAAAATCTTGCTTCTCCATGATATTGAATTTTAACTTAGCATCTCGAAGTGCCCTACTGAAAAAGGCTATGGGTTGTTCAAAACCCTGAGAATTTCTCTATAGAAGGGAAACTGCTAAAGTATCTTGAGATGTGTTATCACATAAACTTGTAAAAATATTAAGGGTTTGTGGTTTATACCTAAGCCTGTATTTTTGTCTATCTCTCCTCCTTTTGCAGACCCGATCATAAGCTTCCCTCTTGACTTGTAGCTTTTCTTTTGTATGCCTTCATCCATTTGATCGACCTTTTTTTCCTTGTCAGCCTGTCTAACGCCCCTCAGTCTTCCTGTTCTCTCTTAGGCTGATCATTCCCTTCTTCATCTCTATCTCTGATCTCTTGTTTTCTCTAAGCCCTTGGCCAGTGATTCAAGTAAACTACACAGGCCACAATCATGAGCACCAAGTGCAACACTTGAATCATTTTGATGTGGACGCAAATCAAGCGAGTGAGAAAGATCAAATTTCAATGATAGAGATCCTTCGAGTGGATCAAATCAACAACCATAGGGTGATCGAGACCATACAATTACACAAAGTATAGCTCCAGTTAGGCCCGAAATCATGAGGTCATCCTAGTCATTAATCCTGGGTGACGCGTGGCGCATAATCCATATTTCGTGGTTTTGCGAGATGGAGCGGTCAAGGAGCAAAGTCATCAGAACTCGTGAAATGCGAAATCTCAAAAGGATCATAACCATTGATCGAAGGAGAGATCTAGACTGTTGGATCAAATTTTCACAATTTCATGAGTCTGGAAAGTAAGAGGGTAGAGTCTTGAAGACTCGCGACACACGAAATCCCGAAATGATCTTGACCATTCATTCCAGAAATACACATGGCGCAGGATCAACATGGAGAAAGTTGTTTCTAGGAAGTTGAAGTGATGAATGTCGACAACACAAGGTCTTGAAATGATGATGTTCATCAGGGCCGTCTGATGCAAAGGGATACGTGTCGCCCGATCCAAACAATCACACTTTTGTGACTGGGAAATTTCAACAGAGATCACAATGAAAACTCGTGAAACAGGAATTCCTGAAGCACCTGGGAATTAGGTGCACGGTCGCAGCCCAGGGTCATATGGAAAAGAGATACACCAAGGAGTAAAGTGCCCATGTCGGTCATCGAGAAATATTTGCATGGCCCCGAGGTGCCAGAATTGACTCAAAGGAGTTGTGAGCCTGCCTGGAACATTCATGGCTGCCAGGTCTCGCTCTGATCCCTATGAAAGAAATTAATAAAAATGGGGAAGGTGTTTGAAACATTGTTTCACCACATAAATGGAAAGCACGAAAATATGGCCGTGGAAGGCAGACTGTCAACTGAAAGTTCCCTGCCATGGATTTTCGGGTGAAGCCCATACCAATCTGATCTTGCGTATGAAAGAAGTATGCAAGTGCACACTGACAGAAGAATATGCAGATGCTAAGCCTTGAATGGAGTGACCAGAGCATGCTTATGTAGGGAGCAAGTTTATTTGAGTATATATACTTAGTTTTTATATTTTGTAGTGGTCGATGGTAGAGCAAAGCTCCCGATTTGTAAAGTTTTAATGAACACTTTGGTTATGTTTTGTAATATAATATTTCTTGTTTAATGAAAGTCATCTTTCTTTCTCCCTCTTGTTTCCCTCTGATACTGAAAGAGTTCATGGTTGACTGATTCACTTGAATTATTGTGACTGCATTATGATGAAATTTTGATTATAGTGCTGTTAGAATTTCTTTCAGTTCCTTTGAAATTTGAATTCAAGAAGACCTTGTGCTTAATTTTTTCTTCCTTAGGCTACTAGAAAGATTTATGTTCATGACATACCTCTACATTATTCACTAAAGTATTACTCCTACTCACCCTTACTACAACCCACTGACTGAAGTTAAACTAGACCTCACCTTCTTGTGCATATCAGTCCAATATTCTGAGTTAAGACGATATTTTATTGAGATTGTGCCCATTTGACCCTTTTTATAACCAATCTGTGACATAAAATACTGATGGGTATTGAGCTTACCTCTGTAGCAATCCATAGGTGACTTCTGGTGCTAACATTTCTGGTGCCGTTGATGGGGACAAAATTGAATATTTTCCCTGGGATTAAATGACAAAGCTTACTAGTTCTGAAGGTGCATCAGAACTTAGTACATCAAAGATTGCAAATGTGCACCTAGGATCAGCATGGAGAAAGTTGTTTTTGGGAAGTTGAAGTTATAAATGTTGATGAACCAAGGTCCTGAAATAATGATGTTCATCAGGGCCATTTGATGCAAAGGGATACGTGTCGCCCGATCTAAACAATCACACTTTCGCGACTGGGAAATTTCAACAGAGATCACAATGAAAACTCACGAAACACGAGTTCTCGAAGCACCTGGGAATTAGGTGCATGGTCGCAGCCCAAGGTCATATGGAAAAGAGTTGCACCAAGGAGTAAAGTGCCCGTGTCGGTCACCGAGAAAGATTTGCATGGCCTCGAGGCGCCATAATTGACTCAAAGGAGTTGTGAGCTTGCCTGGAACATTCATGGGTTTCAGGTCTCACCCTGGTCCCTATGAAAGTAATTAATGAAAATGGGGAAGGTGTTTGAAACCTTGTTTCACCACACAAATGGAAAGCATGAAAATATGGCCATGGAAGGTAGACTGTCAGTCGAAAGTTCCCTGTCATGGATTTTCGCGTGAAGCCCATACTGATCTGATCTTGCGTATGGAAAAAGAATGCAAGTGCAACATGACAGAAGAATATGCAGATGTCAAGCCTTGAATGGAGTGACCAAAGAGCGCTTACATAGGGAGCAATTTTCTTTGAGTATATATACTCAATTTTTATATTTTGTAGTGGTCGATGGTAGAGAAAAGCTCCCTATTTGTAAATTTTTAATGAACACTCTGGTTCTCTGGTTCTCTGGTTATGTTTTGTAATCTAAGATTTCTTGTTTAATGAAAGTCATCTTTCTTGATCTATCTTGTTTCCCTCTGATACTAAAAGAGTTTATGGTTGACTGATTCACTTGAATTATTGTGACTGCATTATGATGAAATTTTGATTATAGTGCTGTTATAATTTCTTTCAGTTCCTTTGAAATTTGAATTCAAGAAGACCTTGTGTTTAAGTTTTTCTTCCTTAGGCTACTAGAAATCTTGATGTTCACGACATACCTCTACATTCTTCACTGAAGTCTTCCTCCTACTCACCCTTACTACAACCTACTGACTGAAGTTAAACCATACCTCACCTTCTTGTGCATATCAGTCCAGTATTATGATTTAAGACAATATTTTCTTGAGATTGTGCCCATTTGACCCTTTTTATAACCAATCTGTGACATAAAATACTGATGGGTATCGAGCTTACCTCTGCAAAAATCTAGAGGTGACTTCTGGTGCTAACATTTCTGGCACCGTTACTGGGGACAAAATTGAATATTTTCCCTGGGATTGAACGACAAAGCTTACTAGTTCTAAAGGTGCATCAGAACTTAGTACATCAAAGATTGCAAATGTGCACCTGGTGACTCCACTGTGGTGAATCCATTGATGTGAATCCACTGGCGACTCCACTATTTCAACTATGATTTCTAGAGGCAGACACACGAGGTATACTCTACAACTGCCTTTAGCAACACCTAAAGCTGACCCAGAGAAAATTTTCAAAAAGGTAAAGGCCCCTTGAGAAGTCATTTCTTCTGTTGAACTAGGTTTTTTTGATGATTTTCACTATCCTCCTTTAGAAACTTCGATATATGCTTCTTATTCTCCTATTATACCGTCTGTTGGAGTTTCCCAAAGTTTAAAGTTTGGGAGTGTTCTTGTTGAGTTTTCCCCTTCTGGCCTGGGTTTGGAGGGAGAAATACTTGTCACTCCTCTCTCCCCTGAAGTTGCAGCTTGGTCTAGACCCCAGACCTCAAAAGATTTTCCTACTCCAATTTTTATTACTCCTCCTCCTGTTAGAGTTACTGGTTTTACATAAAGAGAAACTCTCGTTTCCTCAAGCCCTATAGCCTTTTCTTCAAATCCTCTGCCGTTTCACTTTCCTCCCGGAAGCTCAATTCCAGTATTCCCTAATAGAACCCCTTCCCCTCTTAGTTCTCCTCCACCTATTATCCCTATGGCAGGTTCCAATCCCCATAGAAACAAAATGGATGCCATAGTGGCTGCAATATATGCCCCTCTAGTCCTACCTCATCCCATGAACGCTCTTCCTGCTGGAGATTACCTAAAGTATATGCCTAAGTTCATGGGAGAGGAAGACATAACCACCAAAGAACATCTTGATGCCTTCTATAGTTATGTAGACAATCTAAACATTGAGAATGAAGATGTCTGGATGTGAGTCTTTGTCCAGAGCCTTGATAGTGAGGTTAGGAAATTATTTAGGGGATTGACCCCTGGCTCTATTGATGAGATTGAAGCCTTAGATGATGTTTTCTTGAGGGAGTGGGGGGATAAAAGAGACTTTATGTATTATATAACTGAGTTTGGGTACCTGAAGATAAAAGAGGGAGAATTTGTTTTTGACTTATCTAAAAGATTCAACAAAATGTACAATAAAATCCCTACTGAGATAAATCCTACATAAGCCTCAACCAAAATCACTTATTCTAGTGATTTTGACCCCGATTTCTACCTCTTGCTAAGAGAAAGAAGAGCTGCCTCCTTGGCTCTTATGAAATATGCAACCCTTGAAGTAGAATCCAATGTGTTAGCAGTTGATAGACTTAGAAATAAAGCTAACAGAGATAAAGGAAGGGGGAGATCTGAGGCCTCAACCTATGGTTATTTTGCATCTCACCCTCAAGTAGATGAATTGACCAAGATGGTGAAGTCCCTATCTGCAAAAATGGAGAAGATGAAATTCAAAGGGAAGCAAGGTTATAAGAATGTCCAAAATGATGACAACAGAGCCAACTTCAGAAGACCAAATCATGCCCCTCAAATACTCCCGAGAGAGCCTAGAAATAGGGATAGGGATGATCAAAAAATCCAAACCCCTCTCCAAAATAACCTTGTTGTTGATGAAGAAGGGGAGGAAGAAGAGCTTGATCCTAAAATCCAATGCCTTGGAGACACCTCCCCATCTCCCCATTTGACTCAATCTGCATACAAGGAATTCCTCATGAACAGTCAAATAAATGAGCTAAGTAAAGGTGAGAAGTCTAAAAACAGTCCCAATAAATACAATCTCAGGTCTAAGAAGAAAGAAGGGAAGTCTGAAATCCTTGAACAACCTCCTAGAGAAGATAAGCATGCCAAAGATGCAGAAAACAACAAAAAAGAAAATAAATCTCAGAACCCCTCACCAATACCCAAAGACCCTATCCCAAAAGTGAGAGAAACTCTGAATCCCCCCTCCTCTTTCAACTTTGAGCTTGAAATTCAAAAAATCAGAATCTTTGTACCTCTTTCAGAGCCGGTCAAGCATGAAGATTTCAAAAGAAGCCTCTCTAAATTGTTGTTTCTTTAACCCCCAAATCATCCCACATACTCAATCAATTTGCAAGATGAAAATAAAACAATCATCCTAGGTCCTATGATAGAAGATAAAGATGAATCATCCCCTCCCTTCTATACATCTCTAAATATACATGATAAGGTGTTGCATAATTGTCTAATGGATTCAAGGGCATCTCATAATCTCATAGACAAAATTGTCATGGAAGAACTAGGACTAGAGATCGCGAAATCATACCATGACTTGTATTCCTTTGAATCTAGGAAAGTACAATGTGTTGGGGTCATCAAAGATTTGGTTGTGACCTTGTTTCAACTGCCCGTGAAAAGTGTGGTCATGGACATTGTGGTAGTTGATGTTCCCCCAAAATTCGGCATGTTGTTGTCAAGATCATGGATAAAAATACTTGGGGGAACCTTGAATATGGACCTCACATATGCGACCATTCTTGTGTTTGGGGAAGAACATAGAAGATTGTATAGAGAAGATCAGTTGGCCTACATCATCAGTGATGAAGCATACCCCACCAATCATCCTATCTTTGCACTTGACACTGATTTGGGATCTAGTTTGTTACAACTCACTGATGCTCCTAAAACTCCTCTTGAAATCAGAAAGAAACCCATTTCTTCTCCTGAAATACCTCCCCCAACTACTTCTGTTTGGAAGAAGTTCTTTGACGAAGCCTCTTCTAGGGAAGGTGTTGGTGCCAGAGTAGTTTTTGTATCACCTTGTCAAGAAGGCATATCCCTGTCATACAAGTTAGAGTTTGAAACTACCAATAATGTGGCAGAGTATGAGGCTCTTGTTTTGGGTTTGAGGGATGTGAAAGACATGGGAATTGAAGAGCCAGTAGTATTTGGAAATGCTAAACTAATTGTTCACCAGGTAAAAAATGTTTATCAAGACAAAAACCCTTGGCTTAGAAATTACATAAATGAAGCGTGGGATCTGGTCGACAACTTCTTCTCAGCCTTCAACATTTCATTTATTCCAAGAGAGGAAAATACTATGGATGATTATTTGTCTATTTCAGTGAGCCACTTTAGGGTCCCACTTCCACCTAAGCTTAGGTATGATGTTGATATTAGATATAGGCCCTCTGTACCTGATAATATCAAGAATTGGAAGGTGTTCGAGGATGATCTTGAAATCATAAGATTTCTTCAATCAGTTGACGAGTTCTCTGCATTACACATTGATCAGGAGCATGATTCCAAAGGTGACCCTCCCCCTGAAGTATTTTTGAATAAAATTGCTAATCACCATATTGTTCAGCTGCCTAGAAACCACATTCCAAAGGGACTAGTTCCTTTAGAAAGATTGTTTGATGGGAACGATGTGCCGGTAAAGTTTAAAGGCCCAACTGAGGATGTTTAGGTAATTGAGTGCAATATTGGCATAGAGGAGGATCCAAAATTTGTCAAGCTGTCAAGTAGTCTGTTAAGGGAGTAGAGGGCTGAGTATGCTGAGTTATTAAAGGAATTTGCTGATGTGTTTTCTTGGACCTATGAATACCTCAGAACATACGACACATCCTTCATTGAGCATAAGATCCCATTGAGAGAGGAGGCCAAACCATTTAGGCATAAATTAAGACAAATAAATCCTATGTTGTTGCCTATTATGGAAAGGAAGGTAAAGAGGCTGTTGGATGCCCAAATCATTGTCCCTTTGAGATATTTTGAATGGGTAGCCAACCTGGTCCTAGTGAGAAAGAAAAATGGAGAAATCAGACTGTGTGTTGATTTCAAAAATCTGAACAGAAGCTCTAAGAAGGATAATTACCCTTTGCCAAAGATGGAACACATGTTTCAAAAGGTGGCAGGTGCATCCAATATTTCCATGATTGATGGATTTTATGCCTACAATCAGATCTATGTCTTGCCTGAAGACAAAGATAAGACGATGTTCGACACTCCTTGGGACACATTCATGTATGCCAAAATTCCCTTTGGACTGATGAAAATAGAAGAAACCCTCCAGTGAGCCATGGACATCACATTCATTATAGAAAGAGATAATTTTTTGGTCATCTATCTAGATGAAATAACAATATTCTCCAAATCTGATAAAGAACATTGTCAACATTTGAGGAAAGTCTTCTCGAAATGCAGGAGGTTTGGTCTCTCCCTAAATCCCAAGAAGTCTTCATTTGCCATGCAAGAAGGAAAATTGTTGGGATGCATTGTGTTAGCTGAGGGAATCAGGATCGATCTAAGCAGGGTGGAAGATATTCAAGCCTTGTCACTTCTCAGGTCTAAGAAGGAGGTTCAGTCTTTCCTGGGCAAAATTAATTTTCTGAGAAGGTTTGTTTCAAATTTTGCTGAATTAGTGAAACATATCATCGCCATGCTCAGGAAAGGAAATGGAATAAAATGGACTATTAAACCCACAGAATCCTTCAAACAAATCAAGAAGGCATTGACTAAAGCACCTGTGCTTATCAGTCCTAATTATTCCAAGGATTTTTTGATTTTCTCTTTTGCTTCATTTGACAAAGTGGCAACTATTTTAATACAAAAAAATGATACAGGGATGGAAAAACCTATTTCCTTTTTCAACATAGTATTAAGAGATGTAGAGATCATATATGACATCATGGAGAAGAAGGCCTATGCCTTGGTGAAATCTCTCAAAGCTTTCAGAGTCTATGTTTTTCATTAAAAAATCATTGCATATGTTCCTTCAACTTCTGTGAAGGACATTCTCATTCATCTTGGCATAGAGGGGAGAAGGAGCAAGTGGATTGCTAGAATCCTTGAATTTGATCTAGAAATAAAACCCACCAAGCTAGTTAAGGGCCATGGTTTAGCCAAGTCATTAGCTGAATTTAATTGCAAATCTTTGGGAGTCAATCTCATCGACACTTGCTCAGAAGATCAACAAGCTAAGTTGTCTGATAAAAATTCTCAGGACAACCCTCCATTGGTAGAATGCACCCGATATAAAGACATTATATATTTTCTTCAAGAGTTGTGACCTCCAGATGGAATGGGGAAAAGCAAGGCAAGAGATTTAAAGCTCAAAGAAATCAGATATTTCCTTATTGATCAGGTCTTGTACTGGAAAGACCTGTTAGGAGTGCTCCTGAGATGTCTAGACCCACAAGAAGCCCAAAAGATTATATTTGAGTTCCATGACAGCCTATGTGGTAGACACCATTTCTGGAAAACCATAGCCTACAAAATTCTCAGGGCTGGGCACTACTGGCCTACTCTATTCACTGATGTCTGTGCAAAAATCAAGGCTTGTACTAAATGTCAAAAATTCTCTGGGAAGCAACAACTCAAGTCTCTGCCATTGAAGATTGTACTAGCTTCAATACCCTTTCAACAATGGGGCCTAGACTTTATTGGGGAAATTCATCCTCCAAGTGGTCAACACAGGTGGATTTTAACTGCAACAAATTATTTTACCAAGTGGATAGAATCTATCCCCACCAGGAGTGTTTCTCACAAAGTGATCATTCGTTTTCTTGAAGATATTATAGCAAGGTTTGGTTGCCTGAACAAACTTGTTACTGATCATAATGCTTCCTTCAGGGCTAAACCATTGATCAAGATTTGTGGGCAGTTCATAATTTCATTAATCCACTCCACCCTTTACTATCCACAAGGCAATGGATTAGCAAAATCCTCTAAGAAGAACCTAATAAAGATCATCAAAATAATGTTAGAGGAAAATAGGAAAACATGGGATTCGAAGCTCAAATTTTCTCTGTGGGTTGATAGAGTGACAACAAAGAGGTCCCTGGGCATCTCTCCTTTCCAACTTGTATATGGGACTGAAGCAGTTTTTCCTTCTCATCTTGCCTTTCCTGTAGCGAAATTCTTCCAAGACTGCCAAGGGGAGCTTGATGACATGATCAAGAGAATTCATCAATTGGTAGAAGTATAGTAGACTAGAGAACAAGTGATGGGTAGAGTGCATGACCAACAACAAAAAATCAAGCAGGCCTTTGACAGGAAAGGAATTAAAGAGGATTTCTAGCCAGGAGATCTAGTACTCAAGTGGGATGCACCCAAACAGGACAAGGGAAATCATGGAAAATTTGAAGCCCTTTGGATCGACCCCTTCCAAATCTACGAAAATTTCCCAAATAACACTTACAGGTTGAATAATTTGGAGGGAGACAAAGTTTTTGGGGGCCCTGTAAATGGGCACTTCCTGAAAATGCTGTTTGTTTGAAGCTGCAGTCGACGCCCCACCATTGTAAATATTGTTCATGTTTTATGTGTTTTTTTTTTTTAATAGAAGACTCCACAACCCAACACTAAGGCACTGAATCCGCGAAAAGAGTCCTTAGAGCCTCACATGGAGGACTATATCCCCCATGGATCCTGATGTTATCACATAAACTTGTCAAAATCTTAAGGGTTTGTGGTTTATACCTATGCCTGTATTTCTCTCTGTCTCTCCTCCTTTTGCAAACCTGATTGTAAGCTTCCCTCTTGGCTTGTAGCTTTTCTTCTATTTTCCTTCATCCCTTTGATCGACCTGTTTTTCCTTGTCAACCTTTCTAAGAAGTACCAATCCTCAGGCTTCCTGTTCTCTCTTAGGTCGATCATTCCCCTCTTCATCTCTGTCTCTGATCTCTTGTTTTCCCCAATCCCTTGTCTAGTCATTCAAGTAAACTACACAGGCCGCAACCATGAGCACCAAGAGAAACACTTGAAGTGTTTTGATGTGGACGCAAATCAAATGAGCAAGCAAGATCAGCTTTCAAAGACAAAGATCCTTCAAGCGGATCAGATCAACGACCATCGGGTGATCGAGAGCATACAATTACATAAAGTATAGCACCAGTCAGGCTCGAAATCATGAGGTCATCCAAACCGTTAATCCTGGGGGACGCATGGCACATAATCAATATTTTGTGGTTTCACGAGATGGAGCGGTCAAGTAGAAAAGTCATCAGAACTCGTGAAATGAAAAATCACGAAAGGATTGCAAATGTTGATCAAAGGGGAGATCTGGATCATTGGATCAACTTTTCACAATTTCGCGAGTCTGGAAAGTAAGAGTGTAGAGTCTTGAAGACTCACAACACTCGAAGTCCCAAAGTGATCTTGATCGTTCATTCCAGAAAGACACGTGGCACAGGATCAACATGGAGAAAGTCGTTTTTAGGAAGTTGAAGTGAGAGATGATGACAGCCCAAGGTCACGAAATTCCTATGTTCATCAGGGCCATCCGATGCAAAGGGATACATGTCGTCCGATCCAAACAATCACACTTTTGCGACTGGGAAATTTCAACAGGGATCACAATGAAAACTCGCGAAACATGAATTCCCGAAGCGCCTAGGAATTAGACGCATGGTCATAGCCCATGGTCAAATGGAAAAGAGCTGTGCCAAGGCATAAAATGCGTGAGTCGGTCACCGAGAAAGATTTGCATGGCCCCGAGGTGCCAGAATTGACTCAAAGGAGTCGTGAACTTGCCTGGAACATTCATGGGTGTCAGGTCTCGCCCTGATACCTATGAAAGTAGTTAATGAAAATGGGGAAGGTGGTTGAAACATCATTTCACCACATAAATGGAAATCATGAAAATCTAGCTGTGGAAGACAATCTGTTAGCCGAAAGTTCCCTGTCATGGATTTTCGCGTGAAGCCCATATTGATATGATCTTGCGTCTGATAGAAGAATGCAAGTGCACCCTGATAGAAGAATATGCATATGCCAACCCCTTAATGGGGTGACCAGAGCACACTTCTATAGGGAGAAAGATGCTTTGAGTATATATACTCATTTTTTGTATTTTGTAGTGGTCGATGGTAGATAAAATCTCCCGATTTGTAAAGTTTTAATGAACACTCTGGTTGTCTAGTTATGTTTTGTAATATAAGATTTCTTGTTTAATGAAACTCAACTTTCTTGCTCCCTCTTGTTTCCCTCTGATACTGAAAGAGTTCATGGTTGACTAATTCGCTTGAATTATTGTGACTGCATTATGATGAAAGTTTGATTATAGTGTTGTTATAATTTCTTTTAGTTCCTTTGAAATTTGAATTCAAGAAGACCCCATGTTTAAGTTTTTCTTCCTTAGGTTGTTGGAAAGCCTGATGTTCATGAAAGACCTCTAGATTATTCGCTAAAGTCTTCCTCCTAATCACCCTTACTACAACCTACTGATTGAAGTTAAACTAGACCTCACCTTATTGTGCATATCAATCTCGTCTTCTGAGTTAAGACGATATTTTCTTGAGATTGCGCCCATTTGACCCTTTTTATAACCAAATTGTGACATAAAATACTGATGGGTATCAGGCTTACCTCTGCAACAATCCAAAGGTGACTTCTAGTGCTAACAAAATGCAAAATAAAAAATCAGAAACTCTTTTTCAAAATTCGGGCTAATCAAAATAGGGGCATCTGAAATAGCTTTCTTAACATGTTAGTTATGTGTTTGACCAATTTAACAAAGTTTGGAATAAACCTTCTGAGAAAGTTTATCTTCCCAAGGAAAGATTGGATTTCCTTCTTAGTTCTAGGGATAGAAATATTTTGAATAGCTGTCACTCTAACATGATCAATTTTAACTCTACCAACAAAAACAATGTGCCGTAGCAATTTCCCTTGTTCTAAAGCAAAATGGGACTTTTTTGGATTTAAATAAAGACCTTACCTTCTGCACTTCAAAAATACTGGTCTCAAATGACATAGATGATCCTCATTAGAGTTAGAGAATACATTAATTTCATCCAAGTATATGACAAGAAACTTATCCTTCTCTCCCACGAAGGAAATATCCATGGCTCGCTGAAAAGTGGCCCCAATATTCATTAAACCAAAAGGCATTCATGTATACATAAAAGTACCCCAAGGTGTTGTAAAAAAAATCTTATCCATATCATATGGATGGACAACTACCTGATTGTATCCAGAGAAACCATAAATCATAGACAACCTACTAGATCCTACCACCCTCTGCAATATATGTTCCATTTTGGGTAATGAATAGTTGTCTTTCTGGGAACACTTGTTTAAAATTCTGCTTCTGGGGATGATATTTTCACAGCTGGTTGTACTTTCTTTCTTTTAGGATTTTTTTGGCCTATCTTTACTATTAGGGAAACATGTTTGTTTGTTTGAGAAGAAGGTTTAGTAAGAGGATATTTGTCTTTATGAGGAACAAATTTAGCAGGTGTTGATTTAGATCTAATATTGTACCCTTGTTGATCTGTGTTACAAAGCATATTATCTGGACCTTCCCCAGCCTATGATTTCATTAAATATTCATATTCATTTTGTGTTAAGTGAATGAGATAAATCTCATCTCTAAACAAATGAATATCCAAATCTTCATCTACCTCTTTAGCTTCCTTATTTTCCTCAATATACTTATTCTGTAGAGGTGTATGGATTTTCTGATCATCATTATTATTCTTGTCCCTTTGAATGATATGAGGGTTATAAGGTCTTCTATATTGATTTGTGTTTCAATTTCATTCTTGAGGTGTATTCCATTTCTGTTTTTCCAATATGATTTTAGACAATGCAGATGATGTTTCCTCCATTTTTCTTGCCATCTCCTCCAAGGAAATCTTCTGATTTTTGGTATTTGATGAAGACGACTTGTATTGTTCTTTTTTCTTTCCCTTATATGATATATTATTGAGTTGTTATGATGCTAGAATGTTGGATTCAACTTCAATACTCGAATCTTTCATATCAACCAGAGTGGATGAACTTCTTTCCCTTAGTAGCAAACAAAAATCAGATCATGAAATATCCTTGATCCAGCTGATCTGGATATCTACTGCTGAACTACAATTTTGGTCACTGAATATGATACTATAGGGGTTTCTGAATGTGTTTGAGTTACTATGTGAACATGGTTGGTGATTTTCGCATTTGTCTTCCAGTTTATTATGTGTTTTAGTAGTATAAGACAATGCATGCAGAATAAGGACCACACATCTCACTGATATATATAATGATGAAAAAGAACAAAATACAATAATAAGTGGAAGAATATATGATAATAGTTAGTTAGATCTCATGGATCATCACTGGAATACAAAATAACTGATAAGAAATACTCGTGATCAGAAGAATGGGCGTTGGTCTGCGCTTGGACGGATAGATAGACAAAAAGTAGTTTGGTTGCTCAGGGTAATTGATATAGAATTTGGAAAACTCTCCATGATGGCGATAACCATCGGTATGAGCTAGAAAATGTCTCAAAATATGGTCCCTGGCCTCTAGACTGATCCTGATGACTGTTGGATTGAAAATCCGACCTCTGGAGCTCCAAATGTCACCCCTTGGAGGTTTGTGCACCTCCTGGGATCAATGAGTGTGCCCTAGTGATTCCACTAGAAGAATATAACAATGTATAGCTCAAAACGATTGTCCTGGTCTCCTCTATAATGGGTTAGAAGGGATTCCTCAAATTTTCCCCAAAATTACCCCTGGAACCCCAAGTGTGATTCCTTTGAAGCTGTTCCCTAAATGACTATTTTTCTCTTTTCGAAAGATTCCACCATCAGAAAATGATGACAAAAGGCTCAATAGGTGCACCTTGGATATCTCTATAATGGGTCGAAAGGAATCAACCAAATATGAGATGTCTCAAGCGGTCACACAAGCTCTCTCTCAAACACTTGCGCCCTCATTGACTGAGTTGCACAATCACTGAACTGGACACTGTAATGCACGGTGAGATACCCAGATGGTATATCCGATAGGATAGGGTGTGTTTCTCAACATAGAAACCGATCAATGGTGGTGGTTTCCTCCATAAATCCACAAAACAATAAGGGGCTTGATTTCCTCCTCCTCTGCAAATGTCTCAACATCAAATCATAGCATAATGAGGAATTAGGTCAAATTCCTCCCTTTATACTCTTCCCAATCTAATTCACCATTGAATTCACTTAAGTTAGGCATTTTTCCTCCTAAGGTGAGTAATTAATTAATTAATTCCCCCTTTAGCACCTTTTCCTTCTAATTCTTTTTTGACTTAGGATTAAGTGACTTTTCCTATGCTTGTTGGTTTAATTTATCGTTTATCCACCAAATCACCCTTATTTATCCCTTTGTTCCCTGTTTGTGCCTGACTATAGTCTACGAGAACACATAGACTACTAAGTCACTCCCTACTGGCCTACTCTTGGGAACAAGACATCACACATCAAAGGCGTTAGCATAAGTGACCTTTGCTAACCTTTCAGCTGGCCTGATATCATTTGATATTTTCTAGTGCATCTGATTAAATCTGTGAGAGAATTCAAAGACAAACTCACAATTATTTCTTTCAAGATTTTTGAATTCTTTCATGTAATACAAATCATATTTCTCTTCTCCCCACTTTATTAATAAAGTAGCATCAAGGTCCATGATGGTAGTAATAGAGTTAGCTCTAAGGTTCCTGAACCACTTCCTCGGTTCTCCATCTAAAATTTGAACAAAAAGCCTTATCCACACATCATCATAATCCACTTGAAAATTGTCAGAAAAGGAATACAAATAGGTTAAATGATCCTCTGCAGTTGTTTCCCCTTCATTTTCAAACATTGGAAGGTACTTCATGTAATCATTTCCTAGGATCTCTCTGCCGATTATTTGGAAATACTAAAGGTGGATATCTGGCAACCCTGATAACATCCATTGGATTGGGAGGTGCTCCACTAGTCATTGTTTGACAACCTAAAGGTTGATTTATGTGTGGTGATTGAGGTGATGGGGGATTTGAGATTGTAATGTTCCCCTGACCACCCACAGGCCGAGGGATGCCACTCCAGAGCAACCACTCATGCCCTGATACCAGTCGGTAACATTCCTAGCCTTAACAGGCCAGACCATGCTACTCTAGGGAACACTTTCATTCCCTTACTATGGAACATATGGTAACATACCCAGTAGTCAACTAAGCTATGCCACATAAATTTACTCTTTAAACTGCATGAAACTAAAACATATACATACAACACTCTTGCAGAAGCTTTACATATAAACATAAACAAACAATTACTTTATGTAACATACGACTTTTATACTGAAATAACAATAACTACATATATGTAGCATTTACAGGGAATTACCCAAAAACATACGGACAATTATAACCACATATATGATAAACCGTAACATAGGCATGTAAATAACAAAGCAACATAACATTTTATCATACAATTGGTACTTATCTTAGAAATATTTTCACCAACTACGTACAGACCATCCACGAACCTCCCAGCCTTAGACTACATTGTTCATCACTCTCAACAGTGAGTCACCCCCAAGCTCGGACTGAACTCCACCCAGGGTAAAAGGGTTCCTATCTAGGTTAAGGCTCATGGGCAACAGGAAAGACTCCATCTTAGGTGCTCAGTCAACTAACAACCTACAACCTCTCATTCCCCACATGCCTATCCCACCCAAGGAAGTGTGCCCCTTCTCTGCTCAATAGTCCCTCGGCTACCCCACTTCCCTTCCAGGGCTTCAACAATAGGCCGGACCGGAAGTCTCAGAGCATTGTAGCTACAGTTTATCACCTTCGGGAATCAATCCCCAATAATTCTCTCGCTCAGAGAATTGCTCACGGGCCTGACAACCCGCTTCTTCAATCCCGCTCCAAGCTAACCAGGTACACCAACCAAAAAGATCTATGGTAACAGGCTCCAGAATGGTGAAATGGTTGTCTGAAGGATAATGGAATGTGTTATCACTCCAAGAAACCCTTTGTGGTTGCAGACCAAAGGTGCTTGGTAACTTAAGAAATCAATGTTTTTGTATTTTATAAAGGTGGATCAATGGGATAACTCAATACAACTTATGGCATTCAGACATCAAAATGATAAACAAATAGACAGTGCTCTCCAAGATTGGTTGAACAGTAAGATAGCTTTCAGTGGGTGAAGAAAAGATTGCTCATAAACCAGTGCAAAGCAGGGTCTAATAAACAACTAAAGAGACTGATTATAATGTCATGAACCAAACAATAGGATAACAGCTATTCAAGGTTTGACAACAATATAACAGTGAAGAAGAAATATGGAAAAACTGCCACCAAAATGGAAAGAAACCTGTGATCTGTATTAG
>ML815753.1:20745-53009 GCA_009831015.1 Picea engelmannii
TAGGGAACAATAGTTCTCCCTTGCACCACCCTGCCACCTTGGTTTTTCTGGCTGCAACCAGATGGAAGCTACAACTCCCTGTGTTCAAGCACTCACTTGAACCTCTAAGGACAACATTCCTCCTTAGCACCTCCCTACCACCCTGAAACATAAAACTTTGCTTTAAGTGTTCTATTACAATGAGACACTGTTTATTCAAAGACTTACCAATAACTTCACTGTTCTGCTACATTGAATTGCTTTGCCTCAATCAATGTCTTTATGCTTGCATCTTCTTGAACTTTCATATTTTCTTCTCTAACTCTCCATGTGAAACTCAACCTACTTTTTCTGTCTCAAATATACATTCTTGTTCCCTGCTTTTGCTCTGCTTTTTCTCCTGTAGACTTCATACTTCTACCTGCATGAATCACTCCCAATAATCGCAACACTGATCTCTTCTCTATTCTGTATTTTTATAGTCTCTATGCACCTTGTGCATGCTGCATGTGTTATCCCACTGCATACACTTCACTGTGTTCATCATCACTGGCCCTTCTCCTGAGATCCTTTGGATTTACTGAATGTAACAGTCTTCGACCCATTTCCATGTGTCAGTCGATTCTATGATGAGTATACACTCCACTGGCAGTTGCCTCGAGACTCTTCGTCTTTTCTGTCGATCACCCTAAAGACTCTTCTAATTCTCTAGCATAAACCATCAGTGGTCTCTAACAATTACACCGAGGCTCATTGGCTCCTCTAGAAGTCACCCTACAACTCCTCAAATTCTCTGGCAGATGCAATGACTTCATTCTGGGAGTTACTGAGATAACCTCCATGCGTTTATTCGTTTTGGCGCCTTCTCTCTTCCTGAGGAAAAAATCACAGTTGGAATTTTATCCTTTCTAGATAAGCCCTTTCCTTTCACATGTGGCCTCAAGCGATGACCAAATGCCTATTCAGAAGTCATTTCACAATTTCGCGTTATGGGATATCTAGCTACGATTTGCCTCGCTCCACTCATGAAACTCCAAAATGGAGCCTAGCTTTGCTAGCTCCTTCCCCTCACTTCCATTGATATGACCACTGGTTGTGACCACAACCCCATTCAAAAGTGAATTTCGTGATTTCTCACTTCGTGGATTCTCCAGTGAGTTCCTTGACTCCTCTAATTCTCTGTACCTAGAATGGATCCTAGCTATGCTGGCTCCTTCCATTCACGTGACCATCGGTGGTGACCAGGGGCCAAGTCTGAAAATGAATTTCACAATTCATGTTTCAGGGATTCTATGAAGAGTCGTATTGACTCTCAATGTCTCAAAATCTGAAATGGATCTTGGCTTCTCTATCTCTTCTCTCAATCTCTCGACAATGTGACCATGAGTTATGACCACTCACCAATCAAACAAGTGCTTCTCTCTCTGGATCGACGGTCCACAACATTTTGTGATCCAATGGCTGTGATCATGTTGTGACCTTGCATATCATGAGTTATGTCTACACTTCCTTTGACTTTCCTGATTTGCAAGTCAGCGAAATCCCAATCGCTCATCACGTGTCCTCTGGCTCCAACGACTAGGATCATTTCATGACCTTCCATATCGCGATTTCCAACAACTCCTTCCTATGGAATTCTTGATCTGCGAAACGTCAAAATGGATCCATATCAGATCAATGGTCAAGATTTCTCGTTGATCCAACGTCTTATATGTTTTCGCAATTTCACGTATCACTAGTTGGAAGGTTGGGCCCCTCCTTCCTTTGAACTTTCAGTTAGCAAAATGCTTATCTGTAGCCATGTGTCCTGCTCGAATATGGGTGGTCCTCCTGCTTTCGAGATTTTGTAAACCCACTTCACCTTTCACTTTAAAGATTGTGTAGGTTCTCCTAGATCCAATGACAGTTGCTCCCCACGCTCGGATCTAATGCCTGAGATCTATCCTCCATCTGCGCACTCTCCCTGTCTAGACTTACGATGTCTTCTGAGCCTGTTTTCCATCAAATGATAGGCGCACTCTACCTGTGTTGTCTTCCTGTGATGTTCTTTCCTATAGCCATACCATGTTGTTCTTACCATCAATGACAAGCACACTCTACCTGTAAACATGCCAACAATATCCCCCTTTGGCATTGATGGAAACCCTGAACAACTGCGCTAATATGTTTGGACCTCTAACTATAGCATCCAGTCTGGACCACTCATTTTGTCCCCCTTTGACATCAATGTCAAAGAAAACATGCTCCCCCTGATCTATTGCGGTATTTTTCAGAGGGATCAGATATTCAACCAATACACACTCCCCCTGATAGGATGGACTCTTTTAGGTTGATAATGGGATCACACCCAACTTCTGGCGTAGATACTCAAACTGATCTTATGCAAGTGATTTAGTGAAGATATCAACAATCTGATCTTTGGATGGAATATAATGCACAAAAACCATAGAGTTGGTTACCTGTTCCCTCAAGAAGTGATACTTGATGGGTATATGTTTGGTCTTGGAGTGAAAGACATGATTCTTTGACACACTAATTGCATTGGTATTATTGCAATGAATTGGGATTGGTGAAGTATATTTTACCTCCAAGTCTACAAGTGTCTGAATCATCCACAATACTTGGGTACAACAAGTGGCAACTGCAATGTATTTAGCTTCTACTAGTTGATAGGGAAATGGAACCTTTCTTCTTGCTCAACCATGATACAAACAAATCTCCTAAAAAGAATGCACCTCCACTCGTGCTTTTCCTTTCATCCACGCAGTTATCCCAATCAACATATGAATAGACTGATAGTTGGAAATTATGATTCCTAGGATACCGTAGACCATAGTCTATTGTTCCTTTCAAATATCTGAATATTCTTTTCACAGCTAATAAATGACTATGTTTAGGTGCAGCCTGATACCTTCCTACAATTCCAACAACATGTATTATGTCTGGATGGGATGCTGTGATGTACAATAGGCTTCCTATCATAGACCTATATGAACTCTGGTCAACATCAGGTGAGTCATCATCCTTTCTTAACTTGCATCCAGTGACCATAGGTGTGCTCATAGGTGTGGAATCTTCCCTTTGAAACCTTTTCAACATTTCTCTTAGATATTTCTCCTAAGAAAGAAATAATCCTTTAGACCTCTGAATAATTTGCAGACCAAGAAAAAATGATAGTTCCCCTATCATAGACATTTCAAATTTAGACTGCATGGCAGAAGAAAACCATTCTACCAATGAAGCATTATTGCTTCCGAAGATGATGTCCTATACATAGACGAACATGATAAGCAAATCATCACTCTCTGTTTTGATATATAGATTTTTTTCAACCGTTCCTCTCTTGAACCCTTTGTTTTGAAGATACTTATCCAGTCTGTAATACCAGGCATGAGGAGCTTGTTTCAACCCATATAAATATTTCTTCAGCTTGCAGACAAAGTCATGTTTATCTGACAGTTGGAAACCCTCTGGTTGTTCCATATAGACTTCTTCTTTTACATATCCATTTAGAAAATCTGACTTGACATCCATTTGATAGAATTTGAACTGCTTATGGCAGGCATAGGCAAGAAACATTATAATAGCTTCTAATCTTGCTACAGGCAAAAATGTTTCATCAAAGTCCAGTCCTTCTATTTGAGCATATCCTTTGCAGACCAATCTAGCATTATTTCTTACAATATTTCCTTGTTCATTCATCTTATGTTTGTATACCCATTTGGATCCTATTATATTTTTATTTGTGGGCCTAGGAACGAGTTCTGAAGTGTCATTCTTTTCAATTTGATCTAGTTCCTCATTCATTGATTTTACCCAGTTTACGTCTTCACTAGATTCATTAAATTTCTTGGGTTCCATCATGGATATGAAGGCTATGTGTGATTGCTCAGTGTCTTTGATTATCCTTCTCTTGGTTTGTACACCTTTGTCTTTCTCACCAATTATCTGACTTTCAAGATGATTCTTTTGAGTAATTCTGGAGGAAGGATTTGATGTTGATTGTCATCCTAACTCTTCTTGTCTAGGTGTCTCTTCTCCACTTGATTCATCATCTTCTTGTGACTCTGATATTTGTTTTTCTTCATATTCATTATTCTTATCCTCTTCTTCATCTGACTTGGTGCTTATTTTATGTTGATCTTTTACATGAGCTTCTTCGTCAATTCGAACATCAATACAATCTACTAATTTATGCAATCTTTTGTTAAAGCATCTGTATCCTTTACTGTTTGTTGCATACCCTGGGAAGATACCTTCATCATCTCTACTATCAAATTTTCCTAGATGATCATCATTATTCTTGATGTATCATTTACTTCCAAAAACTTTAAAATGCTTAATGGATGCAGGTCGACCAAACCACAAATCATGTGGAGTTTTATCACTGTTCAGCTTTAGATGTGCTTTGTTCAGAATATAAACAGCTGTGTGAACAACCTCCACCCAGAAGGTTTGTGAAATGTCCCTCTCACTCATCATAGCCCTTGCCATCTGCTGAATTGATCTATTTTTGCATTCCACCACTCCATTTTGTTGAAGAGTACCTGGAATAGTATATTCTCTTTTAATTCCATGTCTATCACAAAATTCTTTGAAATCTCTTGACATAAATTCTCTTCCTCTATCTGAGTGAATTACCTTTAACCTTAGTCCTGTTTGATTCTTGGTTAATGCCTTAAACATTTTAAACTTCTCAAACACATCAGATTTTTCTCTCAGAAAGGTAACCCATGTATGTCTGGAGAAGTCATCAATGACCAACATAAAGTAACGTTCTCCTCCAGTTCCTTCTTTCTGTGATGGTCCACACAGATCTATATGAACAAGTTGAAGCGGTTTCTATGAAGATGTGAAAATCTTCGATTTGAATTGAGCACAAGTCAGCTTCCCCATTTGGCAGGACTCACATAGAAAGTTATTAGGCTTAGATAATTTTGGAATGTCTTTCACAACACCTTCATTATTTAGTTTGACAATATGATCAAAATCTAGGTGTCCAAGTCTTCTGTGCCATAACCAACTTTCATCAATTTTTATTAAATGACACTTCTCCTTATCTTCCTTTAGGACGTATACATTGTTTTCAGTTCTAACCCCTTTTTCAAGTAGCTCTCCTGTGTTGACTATATTTATTTTACAATTCTTGGTAGTGAAAGTGATTTCACATCCTCTGTCACATACCTGACTGACACTAAGAAGATTATTCTTTAAACCCTCAACAAATAATACATATTGAGCTTTGCTTCTTCCATTACTTAAGCTTACTATACCTTTACCTTTGATATTTCCTAGATCATCATTTCCAAAGGTCACACTTCTTGATTTATTTTCCTTGAGTGATAGAAACTTACTTTTGTCACCTGTCATATGACTGGAGCATCAATTGTCAATATACCAGGATTCCTTTTGTTTTTGAGCTGACAACACTAATCCACACTTGTTATATTCATTCTTCTTCCAAAACTTGACGTTTTCATCTCTGTGATTTGACTTTGGCTTATAGTTCTTTAAGCAACAGTCTGTAGCCTTATGTCCATAATTATGGTAGATGTAACATTCTGGTTCATTGAACAAAGGATCATAACAATATTTATGCTTGGTTTGCATCCTTTTCCCAACCATCACCCAATTTGCAGTATGTCGTTGTTTCATTCTTTGTTGTGGCAGGTATTTATTCCTTATCTGTCTTGATTGCTCATGTCTAAATCTTAAAGAACAATACAACTTTATGGCCAAAGTTAGAGCAGTAAAAACAATATCCATAGAAAGAATCTGTGTACCTGGACAATGACTATCTTCTTTGAGCAGGTTGATTTCTTCCATGCTAATGATGTTCTTGGGCAGAGAGTGTAATATTTCTTTGTTCTTTAGATTCAATTCTGGTAGCTTTTCCTTCACTCCTCCTTAGCAGTTGATTCCCTTCCTTGGTGTCTGCAGGTTTGTTGTTGTTAGTAGTTGTGGATTTGACAAAATTGATGAATTATTTGTTGCTTGGCTGATCACTACTTGATCCCTCTTCATAGCCCAAACTAGTTTTCAGCTTTGAATTCCTTTGTTGTTTCATAATGGAGGCTAATCCTTCTGAGGCTTTAATACTTCTTAGATTCTGATGATATAAAGCCTAGAATTTCTCTAGATCTTTTCTGATAGTCACCACTTCAGCTTCCAATTTTTCACCTTTTCGTTTCGTCTTCCTTCAATTTTTGTTTGAGGATGTCTTCAATATTCTTGGATTCTTCTAACTTAACCTTCAAATTATTGATTTCTTCAGATGGTTCCTTGCATGTTTCCTCATACCTGAGCAATAACTGTTTGTGTTTTCTTTCCTTTTCTCTGAGTCTACCAATCTCTTCCATGGCCCTGACAAGTTCTCCTTCAAGATCTACTTCTGCTTCGCAGTCAACGAACTCACTTCCTGTATCTTCAGTGTTTATATCTTCTAAATCTATTAGCATGATATTATTTAGTTTATCTTCAACAGAAGAGTCACTGTATTCATCATTTGAAGGATCATCATCATTGTTTACACAAAGACTTTTTTTCTTAAAATTATTCTCTTTATAGAAATTTTTGTGTTTGTGCTTCTCCTCATCATCATATGTCTGATCATTTCTTTTGTGAGGACACTTATTTTCAAAATGACCCGTCTTACCATAGCTGAAACATTTGAAAGGTATTTTACCTTTGTATTTTCCCGATCCTTTCTTCAGTATTCTCACAAAATTTGCTTCAATCTCATCTATGTCAGATTCTGTGTTTTTCTCTACTTTAAAAGATGCCTCTCTTTTAGTGGATTTACCTTTGGTGATTCTCATTTTATAATAAGTTAGGGTTCCAAGAAGTTGATCTAGAGTCATCATTTTGAGATCAGTTATTTCCTCTATAGTAGAGACCTTTGGATTAAATCTATCAGGAAGAGATCTTAATATTTTCTGAATTAGAAAAGAATCATCTATCGTTTCACCTAGCCCTTTCATAGTGTTGACAATTCCTTCTATACGTAAAAAGTACTTACTGATAGTTTCAGCTTCATCCATCTTTAACTGCTCAAACTTCAGTCCGTGAGTCTGAAGTTTTGCATCTTTCACTTTTTCATCACCTTCATAATTGCTTATCAGCTTGTCCCACATAAATTTTGTTGAGTCACAGTGCATGACTTTGACAAACTCAGCTTCAACAATTCCACTAAGGATGGCATTCATTGCTTTAGCATTAAAGCTAAACTCCAGCTTATCATCTTTTGAGGCCAAGACTACAGGCTTCACATATCTTGTTTCAACGACATCCCAAACATCAACACCCAAGGACATTAAATGTGTTCTCATCCTTATTTTCCAGAAGGCAAAGTTTGTTCCATCAAACAGAGGGGGTCTATTAGTTGAACCTCCATCATGACTCGTCATGTTCAAGATTATGGATCTACCTTTGATCAAAGGCACCTTCTCTGATACCAATTGTTGGAAATATAACTAGGAGGGGGGGGTGAATCAGTTATATATATAAGATTGAAACTTTTCTCGTGTTTTCTTTTTATTCTTTCTAGATTATTATTTAATGTGTTGTTGATAACTTAACATGCATAGATATATAATGATCAATCATACAAAATACACAGATACACTGATTTTCCCGAGGAAACCCATAAAGGGTAAAAAACTCTTCTTCTTGATATGATAAGTAATCTTTACATTCTGTACATTATCGTACTTATGAGATCCAACTCATTGTGAGGCTGCCACCTCTATTTTGCAAGATGCAACTTACTGAGAGCACCAAATCTCTGGATTCTCTAGCACCCACTAGAAGGAAGCACCAACTCCCTAAGTGTTCCAATACCAACTAGATGGAAGCACCAACTTCCAGTCACATAGGCATGACCTGTATAACAGGGAACAATAGTTCTCCCTTGCACCACCCTGCCACCCTGGTTTTTCCGGCTGCAACCAGATGGACGATACAACTCCCTGTTTTCAAGCACCCACTTGAACCTTTGAGGACAACAATCCTCCCTAGAACCTCCCTACCACCCTGAAATCTAAAACTTTGCTTTAAGTGTTCTATTACAGTGAGACAATGTTTATTCAAAGACTTACTAGTCACTTCACTATTCTGCTACACTGAATTGATCTGCCTCAACCAATGTCTCTCTGCTTACATCTTCTTGAAATTTATGATATTCTTATTTAACTCTGCATCTACAACTCAACCTACTTTTTCTGTCTCGGATATACATTCTTGTTCCCTACTTCTGCTCCGCTTTTTCTCCTGTATACTTCATACTTCTACCTGCATGAATCACTCCCAATAATCGCAACACTGATCTCTTCTATGTTCTACATTTTTATAGTCTCTGTGCACCTTGTGCATGCTGCATGCACTATCCCACTGCATACACTTCACTGCGTTCATCATCACTGGCCCTTCTCCTGAGATCCTTTGGATTTACTGGTTGTAACAGTCTTCGACCCATTTCCATCTGTCATTCGACTCTATTATGAGTCTACACTCCACTGGCAGTTTCCTCGAGACTCTTCATCTTCTCTGTCGATCACCCTGAAGACTCTTCGAATTCTCTGGCAGAAACCATCATTGGTCTCTAACAGTTACACCGAGGCTCTTCGGCTCCTTTGGAAGTCACCCTACATCTCCTCAAATTCTATGGCAGATGCAATCACTTCGTTCTGGCAGTTACTAAGAGAACCTCTGCATGTTCATGCATTTTGGCACCTTCTCTCTTCCCGAGGAAAACTTCACAGTGGGTGTTTTATCCTTTCTGTCTAAGCCCTTTCCTTTCACATGTGGACTGAGGCAGTGACCAAATTCCTATTCAGAATTTGTTTCGTGATTTCCCATTCCGGAATATCCAACTGCGAGTTGCCTCGCTATACTCATGAAACTCTGAAATGGAGCCTAGCTTTGCTAGCTCCTTTCCCTCACTTCCATTGATATGACCACTAGGTGTGACCACAACCCCATTCGAAAGTGAATTTCACAATTTATCACTTCGGGGATTTTCCAGTGAGTCCCTTGACTCCTCTAATTCTCGGTACCCAGAATGGAGCCTAGCTATGCTAGCTCCTTCCATTCACGTGACCACCAGCGGTGACTAGGGGCCAAGTCTGAAAATGCATTTAAAATTTGTGTTTCGGGGATTCTGTGAAGAGTCGTATCGACTCTCCATGTCGCAAAGTCTGAAATGGAGCTTGGCTTCTCTAGCTCTGCTCTCCATCTCTCGACGATGTGACCATGAGATATGACCACTCACCAATCAAACGAGGGCTTCTCTCTCCAGATAAATGGTTCACAACATTCTGTGATCCAACAACTGTGATCGTGTCGCGACCTCGCATATCACGAGTTTCCTCAACACTTCCTTTGACTTTCCTAATTTGCGAGTCAGAAAAATCCTAATCGCTCGCCACGTGCCCTCTGGGTCCAACGACTAGGATCATTTCACGACCTTCCATATCGCGAGTTCCAACAACTCCTTCCTCTAGAATTCCCGATATGCGAAACACCGAAATGGATCCATATTAGATCAACGGTCGATATTTCTCGTTGATCCAACGGCTCAGATATTTTCACAATTTTGGGTATCGCGAGTTGGAAGGTTAGGCCCCTCCTTCCTTTGACTTTTTAGTTAGCGAAATGATGATCTGTAGCCATGTGTCCTGCTTGAAGATGGATGGTCCTCCTGCTTTCTAGATTTTGTAAGCCCGCTTCACCTTGCACTTTGAAGATCATGCAGGTTCTCCTGGATCCAATGATGGTCGGTCTCCATGCTCAGATCTAATGCCTGAGATCTGTCCTCCATCTGCACGCTCCTCCTGCCTAGACTTACGATGTCTTATGATCATGTTCGCCATCAAATGATAGGTGCACTCTTCCTATGTTGCCTGCCTGTCCTGTTCTTGCTTGTAACCATATCATGTTGTTCTTTCCATCAATGACAAGCACACTCTATTTGTAAACATGCCAACATGCCTGTTAGGACATATTCTTGCAAGGGGATATTTTGCCTTTGGAGTTGGTCATTGGGTGACCAAATGCAAGAAAAATGGGTTTAAAAACCCACCATATGCATTTTTATCCAAAGTTGGGGCACAATTGTGTAAAGGCACGCACATACCTGGTTGACGAAAATCCATCAAGCACAGGCTCAGTCTCAGCCGTCGGATCCATCAGATAAATTAGATCGGTGGCCATTAGGCAACCGGGATTATATAGTTGCATAAAGTTTAACATCAAATCGAGGCCTATAATCGTGAGATTTGGGCCATTCATATCAGAGGTACATGTGGTGCACGATCAACATAGTCACGATTTCGTGAATTGGGAGGTCAAGAGTTTATCACATCAAAGACTTTCGAAACGGGAAATCGTGAAAATATCACAGCCATTGATCAAAGGAGAAATCTGGACTATTGGGACAAAGGTGGATCAGGGTTGTTCGATGCAAGGGGCACGTGGCACATGATCTTAACCACAGATAAGGTCTTTTGGGAAAATCAAGGTGAGAAGTGTCGATGGTATGAGGTCCCAAATGCTGAAATAATCTGAGCCATACAAACTAGTGGAGCACGTGGCGCCTAGTCGCTAATTTTGCGATTTCATGGATCAAAAATCTAGAGTCAGGAGTATGGAGATCCTCGATTGCCAAAATACAAAAATACCTTAGAAAGTTTGGGCCCACGGTCCTAGCGCCTGGTCACAAAGGAAGCATGTCCAGGAAAGGGGGCTAGTGCTCATCATGTGGCCGATAATTCGTATGTTCAAGGAAATGATCTGGTCCATCCAAACCAGAAGACACGTAGCATTGGATAAGAGATTTCGTAGTTTCGTGGATCGAAATACCTAAAGGTAGGAGTGTGGAAACTCCCTGTAGCCAAAATCGCGGCTAGCACCTGGGAATTAGGCACATGGTTGCAACCCCAGGGTCATATGGAAACTAGGGCCAAAGAAGGTGAGGAATGCATGGCTAAGGTTGTTCAATGAGTTGATCATGGTCGTCGATTTCTAGATAGATACGACCGTTGATATGGAAGAGCCATTTCGCAATATTAGGCACTGGGAGATTTGAAATCAAGGGGAGTGAAAAATACTGATATGCGAAGCCCGAAATATTATAGGGGATAGGTGTAGGGTCATGGCCTAAGGTGGTGTAGAGCGATGAATAAGAGATACGCCAGGGGGCCTAAAGCACCTGTATTGATTGCATAAGGAGAGCAGCAGGGATCCAGGTGTTGAGAATAATTTCTGTTAAAGAGAAATTAATTTTTGTTACAGAGAAATTAATTTCTATTCCAGAGAAACCCCCCTACAGACAAGTGGATTCTCTCTCGAGCTCTAGACTCCTAAGACCAAGATATAAAGGGTGCTAACGTTGGTCACTGACATCCTTTTAAACCTAGCTAAACTAATGTATAGAGAAGAGGAAGAAGATGTACCTTTTTCGATGTTTGTCCTCGCATAGTCTGAGTTGAGCTTTGATCCCCAAGCTCCTCGATAAGTCCTATAAAATAAACAAAGATAGAACAAGCTTCCTATTCCACTAAGATTATCTTGAAACCAAAGCTATCTAATAGAGACAAATTCATGTAGAATAAACACAACCTTGAAAGAAACAGGCCAAGCACATATGTATATTAATGCGAACAAAGCAAAGTGCTTACAACCATAGATGTAGATGTAGAAGCTTCACCAAGCTCTCTTTGTCCAACCCCTTTCTCAAATAATCCACCATCAAAATGAATATGCTTTACTGGTAATTATCCCTTTTAAGATCATAAGTTTGATGCCTCTAATCTTCCCTCTGTATTTACCATGAGAAGGCCTCCTTTATAAGCTTGGAGAGACCCAACCACCTTAGAGATTCTTGGGATAGTTTGAGGATCTTTCTCCTTCAGTTTTGGATCCTCCCTAAGATCCAGCCTTGACCTTAGATTCGAATCCAACTAATTTCCAAGATAAGGGGGATTTTTCCCTGATTCTCCTCAATAGCCCAAAATTTTCTCAAATAGGCCAACACTCCCCCAAAAGGGTGCACAGAGCGTTGCAACGCTCCCTCAAATAAGGTCAGGGAGCACTGGCACTCCCTGACAGTGGTTAGGGGAGCGCTGCTCTCCAAAATTCATTTTTAAGTATTTTTATTCATGGAAAAAGCTTTGTACTCTTTATCAAATGATTTCTCCTTCTTAAACTAGTCTTTGAAGGTGTATTAAGTGTCCTTGTGATGTCGTTAGAGACACGACATAAGAAATATGGCAGTATGATATTTGTGACACTTGTGGCCAAAATGCGACACTTGCGACACTAGTAATGACGACAATAGGTCATCATTGAAGTGAGTAATTTTGATGTGTAACAGATTTCCCCCCAAAGTGCAAAGTTAGAAGACAAAAACTGATGACTGAAGTACTTTGTAGACTTTTTCAAGCAAGGGTATGGACTCAGAGAGCCTATTAGAAACTTCACACAACCATCAAACAAATATTATGATATGTTTCAAACCCAAGGCAGGCATACCTATGCTTGAGTGATAAAGACTTTCAAGGTATGGCCGTCATAAAATACACTGCGGATCCATAATCATACCGATTGAAGAGTATAGACACCAAAGATACAATGTGGATCTATACTTCCATGACATGAAATGATCATAGCCACGATATATACACAGTGTATCTACAAGATGACAATACATAGCCACAGACCAATACAAAGTGGATCTATGTGACATTATATGTGTCAATATTCAAGAGAAACTCTGCCGCAACCTGGGTAAATTACATATCAGAGTGATAACTCAACCCAGGGTCTTCTTACTGATCCTAATGTAGTATGAATATGACCATGTGAATAGATGTCTTGATGTCGAATATGGCAGAAACCACTTGATTACCAGTCAATGAGGTAAAATGTTAACAAGTGCGAGGGAAATCACCATTGATGTCAATGATTCCCAAAGTACCCTAGTACATTCTGAAAAATGTGAATAGATGAGCTAAATTCGAACATCCATGTAATCATCCGATCAGGGGTCAATGATGTAAACCCATTGTTGGAAGTGAGGAGGCTTGCCATTGAGGCATGCAGGTCCCAAGGTACTAACTAGTTTCTAATTCTAGTTCCTGGATAATGTTATGAATTCGAAAAAAACATACTCGTTGAAGGAGGGAATTGATGTATCCCCCATCGACAACACGAAACTGACATAGATATGTAAATTGGTGGATCAAAATAACATGGATTGACATGGGTATTGAAACAAGATATTTTTTATGGTTGACTCTCGAGGCAGATACTTCCCTTGAACACTGAGGCACAACAACAGAAACATGACATGGACCAAAACATGATGATGCAGTGGATATTATGACTTTCATCGGGTGACCCAAAGGAGTAAGGAAAATCAGAGGATTGGTTCAGTACAGAGGTTCGGCGGATTAAAATGTGTGCAAAGACAAAGTGTCATGTTCAAGGGAGACTGTAAGAGTGACTGGTGATGTTTCCAAAAACTGCTTGGCTTGCTTCCTTCAATTTTTTCTCCCATCTAGATAGATGAGTACCTCTTTTTAATTTTAACGAGCTCGAGGAGGGTAACACATTCTCGATATAAATCACCTTCAGTAAGTCCCTCTTCCTTTGTTTAATGAACTGGAAGAAGTAAGGGTTCGGTCCCATATGGGTCCTTCAATGTATATGTTTTTAACGAGTCCGAAGAAGGAAAAATCGGTGGTTTTTCATGTTTAGAGAGTATGAAAATAACTTAAATACGACTCCAATGTTGTCCTTTTTCGTAATGTTAGTCTCGCGAGGCCGAAAAAGAGATAAATTATCACTCGACAGACTCCCTTTCAAACCTTTTAACAAGTGTGAAAGGAAGCAAGATCACTCGACAATATTTTCATGTTTAGAGAGTCTGAAAAGAGCTTAAAGATGACCCCAGGGGGTTCCTTTTTCGTATAACCTTTACGAGTCTGAAAAAGTGATAAAAGTATACTTGGTTACATTCTCATGTATTTTCGAGCATGAGAAAGAACAAAGACTGATATTGGAATACATATGGATGGTTGGTACTCTACCCCCAGCTTGAAAATCTAGTGGCTTAACTCCAGAATGATAATCAAAGGTTGGAGACA
The DNA here is from genome assembly GCA_009831015.1 of Picea engelmannii. Lineage (NCBI taxonomy): Eukaryota > Viridiplantae > Streptophyta > Pinopsida > Pinales > Pinaceae > Picea > Picea engelmannii. Next base: position 34,869 of record ML815753.1, read on the forward strand.
TGCACCCCCAAGCTTCAATTCATTCACCGACTTTGAGGTTGCCACCAATTTCTCTACTATATGGAGAAAAAGGATACAGGTGGATGAAATGAAGGTTAAAATATGAGACCTAACAAAAGATTCGACTCGACATCTACGAGATCTAGCGAAAGACTTGACCTAATGGGAGAGGTGACTGTTTCATTTTTTAACGAGCTTGACACAAGAAAAGAACTATGCTCAAGGCTCTGGGTTCAATCCCCAGATTTATGTTTCATTTTTTAACGAGCTTTCCATAGATAAGAGAAACTATGCTCGTAGCTTCTGTTTCATTTTTTAACAAGCTTGCCACAGAGAAGAGAAACTATGCTCATGACCCCTGTTTCATTTTTTAACGAGCTTTCCACAGAGAAGGAAAAATATGCTCGTGACCTCTTCCTGATCATGGCTTCCAAGAGGATAATACTCTAGAAGGAATACATGTCTAGGGACAAACGTCAATCATGGCTTCCAAGAGATCTTTGCTGGATGGAAGAATAATGCTCTGGAAGGAACACATGTCGAGGGCCGCAACAAGGGTAAGGATATTAGGCTCCAATAGCCCTACCGAAGACATCACCATGTCAACTGTTGAATCGAAGTCATCCTCATCGAAAATAGAAGGCATGGGAGATAATGCCACATAATTGACCTATGGCAGGGGTGATACCGTCTTCATATAAGAACCGTTTAGGGAGGTCATTGGGTTGATGGTCAAGTCAGGGACAATAGATGAAAGTTGATCAATAGTCACCATTCTTCCATCGCGAGGGAAAGATACCACACAAAAAAAAGTGGAAACAATAGCTTTCATGGCATAGACATAATCTCTCCCAAGGAGTAAATCGAAATCCAAGGGGTCCTGGACTACCATAACATCAATAAAGATAGTTTTCCCTCCCACAGTTACAAGAAACTGAGGAAGGACTCCTAAAGGGTGACTGGTTCTTTTGTTAAAAGAAAACAGATTCTGGGTAACCGACACAACATGAGGATAACCCAAATCTTGCTAAGCAATAGAGGACAAAATACTAACGGATGAACCTTCATCTATCAACGTATGAGGAACGTCGTGACCACAAACTTGTACTGTAAGCTTGAAAGGAATGTGAGAGGGAAGACAAGGTCCAGTTAGCGCACCCCAATCAAAAAGGATGGCCTCATTACTTGGAGGGGGTTTCATGGGAGAGGGAGGAATGCCCCCCAGCACGGTAGATTCTATATCAATGAGGAAAAAGTGGGCAGTATCGGGTTTACTCTCTCTGGGGAGAGTAGGATCGACCGATGATGGGATCAGATTTACCACGTTGGCACTCTTTAGAGGAGGAGTGGGATTGACCAATGATGTAACTGGAACAACCACTTTGGCACTCCTCAAGGGAGGAGTGGGATTGATCGATGGCAGAACCAGATCGACCACTTTGGCACTCTTCGGATGAAGGGTGGGACTGACCGAGGAAAGGAATGGATCAGTCACTTGGGCTTCACTTTCCAGATGAAAAGTGGGTTGATCGATGATGGAAGTGGATCAACTACTTTGGGTAGTGGTTCAACCGAGGATAAAACCAGATTGACCACCTGATCAATGGGATTGACCGAGGATGGAACTAGATTGACCACTCCATCAACTAACGATGGGTTGGGGGAAATCTTACAATAACCAGTCGAAAGTTGAAGCTTTTCCAAAAGAGAATAAGCCTCGTTCATATGAGGACAAAGGTGAGAATAATGATCACCTTCGCGTAACATACAAGGAAATTTGACAGTTGTATTCTTCTTACCAACCTTAACGTCACTAGCATGTCGAGCAGGGGCCAATGACATGGAGGACCACATTTCTAAGACCTTGGGAATACCAGGGCAATCCCTCAGAAAGTGGTCACCCTTACAAAGACTGCAAGGGAATTTGGGTTTTAGATTCTTCATTTTAATCCTGTCGATCTCATCAACACTCCCAGTACTATTAACAATAGTTGGTTGCTTGGATCCAACATCTGATATGGTTGCAGGCTTGGTATTTTTTGGGTTCTTCTTCCTCTTCTCTTTCTATTTCTTCTTCTTCTTATCAACCTGGCTACTCACTTTAGAGATTTCACTAGGCGAAGAAGGAGAAAGGGAAGTAGACTTAATGGATGAAGAAGGTGAAAAATTAACATGAGGTTGATGTGTGGGTGGTGTACTTACATATGAAGTATTAGGTGTAGTTGAAGCACTGAGAAGATTTGAGATCATCGGAGTGGGGAACAACGAAATTGGTAATCCGATGGTGAGTGCCAGAAGACTTAGTGTGGGAATGTATGACGGACCAATGTTTCCAAAAGAAGGAAAGGTGAAAGGTTCCCTGAGACAAGGGGTTCCTTCATTGGTACTCCCGGGAGTTGATGCCATTAACACTAACTTGACCTAAGATCTACTAAGTAAAACAAACAACACACTCTATGAATCTAAGAAGTAAACAATCAAAAAAAATTCCCACAATGAAACCACTAGTTGGTGATGAAATCCAACGTCGTGAGATCAAGATAGGAAGGGGCGAGGATAGAGCGGGTGGACCAGTTACATTGGAGACCTTCTTAACAAACTTATGCCTTGGTGTAAGCTTCCACGCAGTAAATGTGGATTTACCTCCAAGGAGCCCGAGTGAGTTTGACCAACATCTGTTCCAGGTACAGTGAGACTTCCCTTCACCATCACCCCATGTAAGACCCTGAATATTATGGCTACTAAGGTCACCAACTCATAGTCAGCCCCTGGGAGGGTACAGTAAACAGTCTAATCTGAACGTATGGGCAGGATAACAAGTCTGAAATCCTTCAAGAGAACTGAGGACAAGTGGACTGATAGAACTCTAGAGGACCCCGAACGGATTCAGAATTCATGAAGCACCAAGACCAAATGAAGACAGTTGAACCTCAAGAAGAACCCCCAATATACGATCTGACTACTATGAACGGTTGAACCATGGAGGGATAATCCCCATAACTCTCCTGAACGCAACCTTGTGCGTAACCCCTATGTGAGAGGGGGATCCCAGAAAGCTAATACGAGAATTGGATTTTCTCTCCCTATCACAAGATGCTAATGTTTGTTTGATAGCTTTGTAAATTTATCCTTTCAACCTATTCCAAATCCCTACACCTTAAGATAATGTAGGTTTGCTTGACAAAAATGTAAAAAAGTCTGATAAATTTTAGTTTAGCATTGATTTTAGTGGTTGTTGTTTACTCATAGGTGTATGAGAGTGAAAACTGATGATATTATGACTCAATTCCCAAAACTTGCATAAGAGATGATAATAAGTCTTTTCTTTCAATGAATGTCTATTTAAGGGAAGGAGAAGGATTTTCCTTTCACTTTCAAACACTAAGATGCAATGACCTCATGCAATAGTCCTAAATCAAAAATCCGATACAATGCTAAAATGTTTATATGTGACTGATAATCAGTTTGATGTGAAGCTTCCTATGTTAATAAGACTTCAACATCTGTGAGATTTAAGCGATCCGGAAGAAAACTTCACATAAACAGAAACATACCCTTGTTGTGATCAAACAAGAAAAAATAAAACCAAATCTAGACAGGAGGAAATGCTTGGAGAAAAGACCTCAAAGATCAAAATTAAATAGTGAAAAGATCTTTGAATTTCCTTACAACATCTTTCAGTCAATCAGATAAGTGAGAAAGCAGTAGATCGACTCCAAATATCAGGGAAGAAGAATGACTCAAAGCATGGAAAATAGATTTCAAAAATCCATACAAAACATCATCAATCCTTAGAAATCAAATAATTGGAGGCTAAACAAGGACACACTAAGATAGCATAAACCCTGAGCAGATCAATCAACAACAAGAAGACTGAGAAATCAACTCCCAAGAAGATTTTTGCAGAAAAAAGGGCAACGCTCTGGTGTCAAGGGTACCATAGCACTGCAATTCTTTGTGAGATCCTGCAAGGGCATGCCAATGCTCTGGTGGTAAAGGCATGGGAACGCTAGCCTCTCAGAGCCCAAAAACTTGCCCAGAAATTAAAAAAAACCTTAGGAAAAATGCAAAAATTTAGTGTGTAAGATGAATCCAAGATCCAACAACACATATAAGGATCAAAGAAACACCATGCATAAGATTTAAAAGTGAGAAAAGGATAAAACCAAGACCAATGAAGGGAACCAAAACTGAAATCTTTGTTCCCCAGTGGAGTCGCCAGTTTCTGTTACAAAGAAATCCCCCTACGGACAAGTGGATTATCTCTTGGGCTCTAGACTCCTAAGACCAAGAAAGAAAGGGTGCTAATGTTGGTCACTGAAATCATTTTAAACCTATCTAAACTAATTTATAGATAAGAGGAAGAAGATGTACCTTTTTTTATGTTTGTCCTCGCACAGTCCAAGTTGAGATTTGATCCCCAAGCTCCTCGATAAGTCCTGTAAAACAAACAAAGACAGAACAATCTTCCTATTCCATTAAGATTAGCTTGAAACTAGATCTATCTAATAGAGACAAGTTCATGTATAATAAACATAACCTTGAAAGAAACAGGCCAAGCACATATGTATATTAATGAGAACAAATCAAAGTTCTTACAACCATAGATGTAGATGCAACAGCTTCACCAAGCTCTCTTTGTCCAACCCCTTGCTCAAATAATCCACCATCAAAATGAATAAGCTTTACTGGTAATTCTCCCTTATGAGACCATAAGTTTGATGGCTCTAATCTGCCCTCTGCTTTTACTATGAGAAGGCCTCCTTATATAAGCTTGGAGATACCCAGCCACTTTAGAGATACTTGGTATAGGTTGAGGATATTTATCCTTCAGTTTTGGATCCTCCCTAAGGTCCAACCTTGACCTCAGATTCAAATCCAATTAAATTCCAAGATAAGGGGGATTTTTCCCTGATTCTCCTCAACAACCCAACATTTGCTCCAATAGGCCAGCGCTCCCCCAAAAGGGTGGACAGAGCATTGCAACGCTCCCCCAAAAGGGTGGACAGAGCATTGCAACGCTCCCCCAAAAGGGTGGACATATCATTGCAACGCTCCCCCAAATAAGTCTAGGGAGATATGGCACTCCATGACAGTGGTTAGGTGAGCGTTTCCCCAAAAAAATCATTTTTAAGTAGTTTTCTTCATGGAAAAAGCTTTGTACTTATCAGATGATTTCTACTTCTTAAACCAGTATTTGAAGGTGTCTTAAGTGTCCCTGTGATGTCATTAGAGACACGACACAGACAATATGGCAGTATGATGTTTGCGACACTTGTGGCCAAAATGCGACACTTGCAACACTAGTAATGATGATAATAGGTCATCATTGAGGTGAGTAATTTTTATGTGTAACACCTTCCCATGCCGTCAAGGCATGTGTCTAGCATAACCATGTCAAATTTCGATACATACAGACATATATTGAAGAAATTTCAACGTTGGCCCCATTCACTAGTGCTCACTATGCGAGGTCGGTGCATGCCATTTGTGGTGGTTGAATAGTAAGTTCCATGACATTTCAAGAGAGTTCCAACAAAGATTCTAGGATTGAATTTTTGAAGGTATGATTGGAACTATGCCAATGAAGATGCCTTGGGATGAATCAACAAATCTTCAAAGTTGGATCCATTCTAATCAAAATAGGTCCATGTAGAGTCATTAGATATGACAAGGGAAAGCAACCCAAGAGCATGTAAGAGTTGGAATATCAAGATGTTTCGGTAATTTGAATGTGCATTTCCAAATTAGGGTTTCAAAGAATGCAGGTTGTTAAAAAAAACTCAGGAGGCTTTACAAAGAGATATTGAAGCCACGTAGATGATTCCACAACTATAGGTTATGAAATGTGACTAACAAATTGGTATCTTGAGACAAAGACCAAGGTAGTGGTGGTTATCCATAACTATGGAAAATTCATCTCAAGTAAGGTCACACTTGAGATAATGACCCAGGAAGAAATATGCCACTGATAGAGTGACCATAGAAAGAGGTGAAGGGAGATGGGTCTTTTCTTCAGTGTTTGGGGGACAAGGGAAAATAGAGAAATAAAGGGAACATGGGCACGAGAAGCTAGGATATGAGAACAAAATATAAAATATGGAAGGCATTTCCTTAAGAGATTCAAGGTAGGGGAATATATAGAAGGATAGAAGAGTTAGGTTCTCTAGAAAGGTTCAAAAGAGGTCAACCCTTTAGGAAAAGGTGGATGAGAGGAAGGGATAGGGGTGATTAAGGTGAATCACTCATCACAATGATGGTTCCCTATAGAAGTCTAGGTCTCTAACTTTTGAAATGTTATGTTGAGGAAACCTATGAGGTAAGAGTAGGTCTAAGGGGAATCTAGAGGTACATCACCCAATGCATGTGTCAGAGGGAGTGAATTGATGGATTTTTATGTTGACCTAGGTCCAAGAGGAGGAGTAATTTTGGTAGGTTGAGGAAGGATATCTTGTCTTAAAGAAGTGTTGAGTTGAGATGCATCAACTTTTTTAGGATAAGTGCTATGTCAATTCATAGTAACTTGGACCAAGGGAGATCATGATCCTTCTATCAAAGGACTTGACATTCATTCGAGTTGTGAGTGTTGTGATTATGATAATTGCACCATTTTTTTGATTTAGGGAAAAGGTTAGCATCCATGCTTATGTTATTAGTTCTAGGAGAACTTATATGAGGAGGGGGAGACCTATTTGTCTTACACTGCTTGGGTGGAGGCACATTAGGTGCTAAAGGAGAAAGGATTTGAGGTAAGGTTGGAGGTCTAGCATGGGGAACACATTGAGGAGGGAAGGGTTTCCTAAGAGAGACTTTAATTTTTACAAATTATCTAAGGATTTACTCTTCAAGTTGTCACATGTAGGGCATGTGTTCATCACACATCCTACATGAGGTGGAAGGTTGCACGATACCCTTGTCTATGGGTAGAAGGGATATGTGCCATGCTGGAAGGAAGTGGTGATTATCCTCCATGGTTAACTTGGATAATGTAGTAATAAGGGGAAGGATCCCTATGTTATAAGGCTGGGTAGGAATTGTTTTATGATTGGTTAGAAAACTACAAGGAGGCATGTTAATGAAATTCATTTGAATGAGGTGAGAGAGTTTGGACATGTTTTGAGGGGAGAGTTGGTCGATACTAAGATCAAATGAGATAGGGAATAAAACACTGGAGGAAGGACAAGAAGAGGACTCCAGAGTCACAAGAGACAAGGGGAAATAAAGAAGAGAGAAGGGAGGAACCTCCCTTAAAGTTGTAGGGTTGAATAATCCAAGGTATGAATATAACTATGCGAATGAATGTTCCTTAAGATGAATCAACAAGTCTTCAAATTTGGATACAAGTCCATCATTAGAAGTCTTTGTAGAAGTGTTGGATATGATAGGTGCAAGCAACCAAAAGCATGGAAGAAATTCATGTTCTTGAGCACACAAATCAGTGAACCATGGGGAAAATTCTATTTTTTTAACTCCTTACCATAAAACCCCTATAATACCCATAACCTCTATGACCTATATCCATTGAACTCTATAATTTGAAACACAACCCCTATAAACATTATTATTATAATCCCTAACTTATAAAACCATTAACTCCTAACCTCTAAACCATCTAATACTTAACCTCAATGCTAATCCCTAACCCATATAACCCATATAATTCCTAAACCCCAACCTACATATAATTTATATTAATTTTAATTTATATAATTTATATTAATTATATTTATATTTATATTGTATTTTGTTATAATTAATATAATATATATTAAAACAACAAAATAAAAAATATATTAAAAATAAAAAAATAAATTTTAAAACAAAATATATGAAATCAAACCTGCGCCTAGCCTACACCTCGAGCGATAATAGAGCGCAGGACAGAGCCGTGGGATACCCTAGCGGATACACTAGAGGATACACAGTGCAGACGATACACTAGAGTATACACTAGAGGATACAAAGTGTGAGTGATACCCTTGTGGATACAACAGAGGATACACTAGATAGCCACGAGATACACTAGAGGATACACTAGATAGCCTACAGTGCGAGTGATAGAGATGGATACCCTAGCTATCCACAGTGCAAATGAAAGAGGATACCCAAGAGACAGAGGACATGAGCAATGCCTCCAAAATCGGTAATTTTTCCTCCAGCGTCAAGTTGATTATATAAGGTTGCATATGAACTGTTTGATGAAACAAGTGAATGAAATTGTCTACATGAATGAGAAAAATATTATCATTGATTTGTTTGTATGACTGTGTTAAGGATTAGACCATGATCTGGAACCCTTACCCATTACCATCCTTTGGGGTATTCTTGGTATGTTGATACATGTTCAAGTAAGGGCACACACTAATTAAAGTTGTAACGCAAAACACTTACAATTTGTACCAAGCAACCAACCTGTAGGAGGTACCTATTTTACTAATTAATTTGTTGCATATCGAAGGTTCTATATTGTTGGAGTTTGTTCCAGCCTCATACCCTATTGGTTTACCTCTTGTTTGAGCTAGAAGGAAAGATACAAGTTAATGATCCCATGGGAATTGGTTTACCCCTTTTCAACACCCCTTTTCAAAATTGGTCCATTTCATCTAAAGATTATGATAAAGAGACTAAAACCCAAGGGGAAGAATAATATCTTATCTAATCAATATTAACAATCAAGACCAAATCTCTACAATAATGGGTCCTTATGGGAGAAACCTTCACCAACAAGATCAACTATAGCTTCACAAACGTACTCAATACCCTTGCTAGGATTCCTAAAATTGATAGACAAGGAAATGCATCAAATAGAGGAGAGGAGTTACCCCAAACTAACAAAGAAATAAGGAGAGGATTTACCCCAAAATGTCTTCCTTCCAAGTGGTAGTTTTTACCCTTCAATATATTGATCTTGGTAGTTTGTAGAAGACTTGAGCATTCACAATCAATCTTTATGCACCAAATAGAAACCAAGATATAAGAGCTTCAAGAATTGACACCAACGTCCATAAAGATAGAACCCTTATACATCCATACACTCCAAGAAAGATATGTCAATTAAGCTCCAAGGAGTGGAAGCTCCAAAAATAAAATGATGACTACAAATGAGGAATGGATACTCCTTATATAGAGTCTAACTCAACTCCCTTTACAATAGAATAATAATATCTCATGTGAAATCCTTAGATTTAGCCCAGGGAGGAGTGAATAATTATTTCATCCAACTAACTAATACTTTTTGTAAAATAAATAGGTGGTCAAGCCACATGTACAATACTCCAATCAAAATAGGCCCAAGAGAGTGGGATTCCTCCATCAAAGAGGAAATAATATGTTTCAAAGGTGCAACATGTAGCCTCCAAAATCCTTCAAGTGGATAGATCCACAACCAAATCTTGAAAGTAGGCAATAAAAATCTCTTATTTATCCTTCAAGGTGGACATGTAGCTCCCCAAAGTGAAAAATACCAACAAGTAATGAGTAGAAGACCTCAAGAGTTGACGAATCCCCTAAATTAAGCTCCAATGGTAATGTGTGAGGTATCCAATGTGTAACCTCCTTCTCAAATCATGTCAATCATATACTCAAGTCAACAGAAGTCCAAGAAGGTCCATATGTGCTAAATATAATCCCCAATGGATACATAATCCATCCTCCAAGGAGGTCATCCATCAAACTATGTGACACATGCCTCCAAATGCGCAAACAATTTGACCACTCCAATATTTGTGACGTGGCATGGCATGAGAGGTCCATGTGCATGAATAATATCCCCAAACTGCCTATTCCATTTTGACCAATGCCTTGGGATTTGTAAGATTGCATTGACAATTGTGAACGAACTTAGGAGTTGTGAAGATACCTTGGGAGTTGTGAAAATTACAAATTTCATAATGAAGCCCATGCAATGTCCACTTAGATGCAATTTCCATTCACCATTAATCCGACCAATATGTAATCATGGCCTTTGAATAAGGGCTTGTCCCATTTGTCCTTTTTGGATGGAGTGAGTCAAGGTAATTAAAAAATTTGTCCTTTTTTGTATGGAGTGAATCAAGGCAATGGACAACAAACATAATGGACAACAACAACAACATCACTTATTCCACTGTCAATAACTCACACCCATGCCTCAGCCTTTACAATTTTGTAGCCATTGATGGGTTACAAGTGAATAACAAATATCGTATTTGTTACTTAACAATGTACTTTACTCTCAATTGCTCGCTCCCTTTTGACATGTATAGGCCACTTTACCTATCTATCATTTCTTCTCCTTGGGTTGAGGAATCACATCTGTTGAAAAGTCAACAAGAAATGTGTGTCTAATTTATTTTTTCGTTAAATAAATTGGACAATAAATATTAATCTATTATCTCATAATTACTTGAAAATAGTTAACTGAAACAAAAAATCAATTAGCTATAGGAAATTCGAGTTCAAAGGTTGACTAGTGGGACATCCATGTCGAATTAGTTGTAGCTTAGTGATTCGAAGTTGTAACAGAGTTGGATGTGTAGTTATGTGAGTTGTGAAGTAGTTTAACTCAGTTAAGTGAGTTAATCTCAGTTGTACTAGTTGTAACTAAACTTACACTAGTGAGAGATCAGTAAATTAATTATTAATTAATTCACAATCAGTGATCTCACATGAAACTAAAGATTTACCACTGTTAACTACATGCATGTCAGATCCAGTGGAGACCCAGTTGAGATAACCGGTGAAAGGGACAATTTGAATATCAATTGTGACATTAGTGGGTGCACTCATGCAACCACACACACAGTGTATGTACCCATGAGGAATGCACATCCTAGGAAAGGGGATTTCGAATTCATTTGCAGGGTTTTCCATTAGCAGGGATTGCACAGAGGAGGCAGGGTGTCTGGAGGCAGTAAATTGGCACATGCATTTGCCAATTTTTGTATGACAGTGTGAGACGATTGTTATTTTATTGAGAGATCTTGGATTAGAGTTTTGTATGAGAGTGTTTCATGATCCATGATATAAAAATAATATATGATACTGGGTTTTTTAGCTTTATTATTTCCCGGTAAAAACATTCATGTTATGTGTGATTGATCTTTCTTCTTGATATTGCAACTGGAGATCGTGTTTTAAATTATGAAAGAATAATAGTAGAAGTGATTCTATATTTAAAAATGGCATATAATTGTTAGATCAGGAGAATCTAGACAATACATAATTTGTATTGAAATTTCTACATGGTATCAGAGCGCAAAAGATTGCAAAAGATGAGTTTGTGATTGGATAGAATTCAAATTTGCAGAAAGACTTTCTTGGTGCTACAGCTGATTCAAGATCAAAATGGATTTCAATGGATTGAGGTTAGAGTATTCACTCGAGGGAAGATCAAACTACATTGCTTGGAAGGACATGATGGAGGTAGTACTCGAAGACAATGGCTTGAAGGAATTCATTGACAAAGATGTTCCTAAGCCAGATGTTGTAGATGCTGCAAATCTTGATGCATGGAAAAAGAAAGTGGTGAAGGCGAGGAGGATCTTGTTGGAGGGAGTATGAGACTACATTGTCTCAAAAATACATGGGAAATCCACACCATATGAAATGTGGAAGGCTTTGATAGATCTATTCCAAAACAACAACGTCCATAGGGAATTGGCACTCAAAGATAAACTCAGGAAGATCAATATGGAGAAGGGAAAATCCATTCCAAAATATCTCACGATGTTTGTCCAATGTCGGGATGAGCTAGGGAGTGTGGGAATAATAGTCATTGATGATGATTTGGTGATCTTGGCGCTCCTAGGACTTCCTAAGAGTTGGCACAGTTATCAAGACTCTGTCAATGGAAGGGAAACATTACTAGTTTGGGAACGACTATGGTCGGATCTAGTGCAGGAGGAGTTTAGGCGGAACACTAGAGATGGATCTTCATCAAAGCATGATGATGAAGAGGATTGTTCTTTGACTGCCAAGGCAAGGAGAGGGAAGGGGAAGGAATTCCATTCAAAATCTGAGTCTAAAGGAAAGAAGCTGTATTTTTCCAAAGTGAAGTGTTTTCACTGTCACGAACATGTGAATCTCGCTACTAATTGTCCACAGAAGAAGAATAACATGAAGGTTGTTGGAGCTATAGCTGGTGAGGCCCTTGCCTCGCAATTTGAACTTGACTTATCTTTGATCTCATGCATGGTTTCAAGTGCATTGGGATCGATGTGCTATTTGGATAGTGGCGCTTCCTTCCACATGACAGGAGATAAGGAGATTTTCCGTGACTTGGAGGAGAAAGATATCAAAATTCATATAGAGATGGGCGAAGGTGGATGATATAGTGTGACTAGAAATGGTACCATTAACTTTCAGAGGGAGTCAGGTAAAACATTTCAATTGAAAGATGTTATGCATGTTCTAGGTATGAAGAAAAACCTGGTCTCAGTCACAATGCTGGAGGATAGAGGCTATGGCATTGTTTTCAGTGATGGAAAATATTTCTTGCGACATAAAACAACGGGTCAAGTCAAGAATATAAGGATTTGAGTTAAGAATCTCTACAAGATGGAGGTAGATGGTTGCGCTTCCATGATGGGAAAGGTAGAAAAAGTGGTGAGCCGGGATGAGGGTGAATTATGGCATAGGTGATTGGGCCATATTCATCATGGAGCCTTGAAAATCATGGAGCAAATATCTACTGGATTTCCAATGGGAACACTTTCTCAGTTAGATCAGTGCAAGGGTTGCACCATAGGTAAGTATGTAAAGTCCACCTTTCATGAAAAAGAGAACATTGCTTCAGTGATCCTGGAGAGAGTTCACACAGACGTGTGTGGACCATTATCAGTTTCTTCAACAACAAAACATAAGTATTATGTTATTTTTGTTGATGAATTTTCTCGTAAATGGTGGATCTTCTTCATGTAGAAGAAGGATCAAACATTCTCAAATTTCTGTGAGTTTAAAGAATTGGTGGAGAAAGAGTCAGGGAAGCAAGTGAAGGCTTTGAGGAGCGATAATGGTGGAGAACAAATCTCTAATGAATTCAAAGTCTTCTACAGCAAAGAAGGAATTCGAAGAGAAATCATAGTGCCTCATAACCCACAACAAAATGGGGTCACGGAGAGAAAGAACAGAATGATCGTGTGTGCAACACGAGCGATGTTGCATGATCAAGGTCTACCAATGAATTTGTGGGTGGAAGCATGAAACACTATGGTTTATGTGCACAACCATTGTCCTCATAGAGTAATTGGTATGAGTACACTTGAAGAATATTTCACTGGTAAGAAACCTAATGTTTCTCATTTTAAGATTTTTGACTCATCTATTTATGTGCATGTGACCAAGGATACTAGGAAGAAGCTAGAATCAACTGTTGAAGTTGGGATATTTGTTGGGTACACAGAAACACCCCATAATTATCATGTGTATTTTCCTAATAGTAAGATGACTATTATGTGACGAGATATAAAATTTGATGAGGGGAAAGCCATGAGGTTGTCGCTTGAGAGGAAGCTAGACTTGCATGCAGAGGAGGAACTGTTGGTTCCCAAAGATGAGTCTCAAGATGTGGATCAACCAGATGAGGAGGTTCATGGAGTGGAGGAAAACACTCATGCATAGCCATCCATCAGAAATGGTAGAAAGTGCACCAAAAAAGCTAATATATTGAGACTAGATGTTGCACAGAATGTAGGAGCCCCTACTTCACAGCACAGACAGAGACAGTCTCCTGATCCATTTACTAGATACATGGTTCTCATGAGCAAATGTATTGTGACTGAACCTAAAATATCTCAAAATGATTTGTCTTTCTTGGTGTTGATGTCACTTGAATCCAAACATGCCCCTATAATTCCCATATAGTATACCAATAGTAATAGAGAATAATACAATTGTGAGAGAGTAACACTATGGTAATCATTATGAGCTTACTGTGATACTAATAGGATACTAGTTATGAACTAGTGTTACATCTTTATTGGCCGACTATTTCTTCATTAATGGTGTTATAGGATGTACAAGCAAATAGGTATTTGTCATATCTATATTCATTGAGTGATGGAAGTTCAGGTTGAATAGAGGAAAGTGAGACATCTAGTGGGTCTAACAGGAAAAGATCAACTAGAGGTGAGAAGATCAAAAGAAAATTCCATTGACACATGGAATTTTTTCTTGCGAAAGGGGGATCATGTTATTATGATCATGAGAGCATAGACGACATCGAGGTTCCCTTGAGGTACAAACATATAGTGAAACAATGGGTACCCAAGGATATTCCTGAAATAAACACTGATTTCTGTGTAAATGAAAGGATATATCGGATTGCTCCGTTGTCATTACATGGTTTGGGGCTATTTTCCATGGATGGAATAAAGGTCTATTACAACAGATTAACTAAATTGATGGAGTACGTTGGACCCTATTATATCTACAAAGATTGGATACAAATAGTCCAATATACAAAAAGTATGCGAAGATATGGCTTGGCTACAAATTATATACAACTAAAAGACAATGATCAAAATAAAGAAGGAACTATCTATATTATTGACAGAAGGCCAAAAGAAATGGGGAATATTGCAGGGTTTATAAACAGTACACAACCAACAACCACAAATAAGCGACCCAATTGCATATTTAAGGGGCGTGAAGGAAACCATGTATTCGTATGTGCAATAAAACCAATAGCTGCAGGGGAAGAGTTATTGATTGATTACAATTTGAATCGAATAGATACATATGTTTCTATTATGGGGGCGGTACGTATACTAATTTACCCAACCTGTAAGAATTGACTCTCATATTTTATGATTTTCATTATGTTATTTACGGTGTTAATCCATTTGGATAGATTCGGTCTGTTTAGTACTCAGTGTGTCCTATTTTTGTTATCAACATTTGAATTTCTCATACATTTGAATTTCTCATACATTTGAATTTCTCATAAATTTGAATTTATTTCTCATGATAATGATCACAGTTTTAATTTTACTGTAATGTGGCAGGATGATCGTGGTAAATCAAAAGTGGCCTCGGAACAGGTAAATGAACAACAATTTTCGAATTGTATTTAATGTGCATTTTATTTCTGTGGCAGTCAATTATTTTATTTGTTTACATAACTGAATTATCATTTATTTTGTCGAATATGTAGTCAGTGGGACATTATGCTAATGATGATTCACTCGGAGAAAAGGATTTGTATGAATCCCCGGACCCTATGGTTTTAATTAGAAAAAATATCAATAAAGGAAACAAGGAACTAGCTCACTTGTTAGATATTCTAGATCAAACTCCTGAGGTCGAAGAAAGGATCAAAGAATTTATTAAAAGGCTTAATAAATATAAGGTAATAACCATAATTTCAAGTGGTTTTATTTTTATGTCATAAGATAAATTATGAAATCTTGATTTTCAACTTTTACATTATCTAAACGAAAAAATGTTTTCTTTCTTATATAGAGATTTTTGGATCCTACTGACACTGACATGCATGGTATTGGTACTAGTGGCATTGGAAAGACACCACAAGGTCTCGACACAGGAGCTCGTATAGCTTCCTGGACACAACTATTCATATATCCACCTTCCACACCATTAGGTGGGAGCCACGACATGTACACCTAGGAAGGAACCACAAAGGTAGGATCTGGAGGTGGTGACGGAGATGAGGTCGATGTTTTGACAAAATATATGGTTTCTTTTCCTAAAGAAAGACGTGTGACAAACAAAAGGACCCTTAAGAGCATCTTTATGTTGAATGAGGAAGGGCTTCCATTAAATCAAGTTAAAGTCCGAGGTAACTTTTAAAATTTTATTTTTTTCATGTTCTCTTTGTAGACAAATATAAATCATCTAAATTTTTATTTTTAAATTAATAGTCATATAATCATTTTGCGTGTAGGGAACAACGATTTTTACAGTTCCTTGGAGAATAAGGATTTGCTAATTTTTGGGCCCACCATACAAGAGAGGTGGAATTCCCAGAATTCCAACTTAAAAAAAAATTGATGGATTATCTAGAAAGCCTTTTTGGTGTAGATACATTTAATAAGACCTTGGCCACCACCACATCTGGCCAATATTTAAAATATACACAAGAAACATATAGGAAGAACTAGAAACAAAATTATAGGTACGAGCATCCTCTGATGATTCTAGAGAGGGAGTGGAAGGCCCTCATTGAGGACACAAAAGAGAAGAAATTGACAGATGAAGGAAAAACACCCTATAGTCCAAGAAGGTAAATTACAATTTCAATTGAATACTTTCAATTATTTTTAGAAGTAAATAAAATTGTGGTATATATTAACATACTTGAAACTTTTGATGATAGGTTGAATGACATGTCAAAGGCCACAAAAGCAAGGCTTGCCAAATGTGGCCAACATAGGCTAGGCCAGGGCGACTACTTGAAGTTGAAGTCACAAATTGTAAGTTCCTAAATATCTTATTTGTATCGCCTTAATTTTTTTAAGTAATTGTATCGAATAACATAAAAAATACATAATCTTATGTAATGCAGGGCAGTGAGTTTGGTACTGAAACTATGGAGGAAGACCTCCATCTTGGTTACAAGTACGACTATAAAGCGGTAGTTGAATGCCGAAAAAACTTGGGGTAGATACCAAGAACCACTTTGCAAGATAAGGTAAATAAAATTCAATCCATGTTAACCTTTAATATTAAAATAATGCAGTCATGTTGGATATTATTAATATTTACAACTTTGTTTTAAGCAGGGGAGCAACACTGTCAACGAATGCACTAGTATTGGAGAGTAGTCCATTGATAGAAGTTTTCAACCATAAGATGGTTTTGATCCCATTTAGTCCCAATTTTCCACAGGGGAACATCCCCACAATGGTGCTACGACCGAGTTGGCACATGACGGTAATATGGTTGTATTTTAATCATATACTTAATAATTTCGTAGTTATACATTTTGTACTTCTATTTTTTTTGCTTATACATTTATGATTATCCTTATAAAGATTGTGGTCTCAATGGCAGAGAATGTTGTACTTGAGGCTCATAGAGGTGAAGAGGAGCACACAGGGGAAACCATTCCAATGGTGTCAACGAGTGCACTAGGTAAATAAGGACATTACAGGTGTTTTTTTTAATATTACTAAACTAGTTCAATGATATTTAAAAACTGGCCATTTAAATTTTGTATTTTTTTCTTTTGTAGGTGATGCCTCATCACAATAGCCTACATTACACTGTGAGTACCCTGCGACTAGGCATGCTCTGCATGAGAGGACACAATCAAAATTAGATTTTGAAGAGCACCCAGAGAACAAAGACATAGATATTGATGAAATGATTAGGAATTATAGAGCTAAGAAGAAGAGGCCAACTAAAATTACTAAATGATGATGTACATGAATATTTTAATAATTATTTAATATAAAATCTATTTTCACCATATTCCGCTCACTCCAAATGGATCGAGGAAACATTTTATTTCATTGTAAACAGTTGTGAATATTGGTATGTATATATGTTTGTTTTTGCTGTAAATATTTCAATAGATTTGTATGTTGGGTATTGGGGAATTGAGAGTGACGTGAGGGGGGGGGCAGCCTAAGAGCTTCTGCCTTCACATGGTTTTCCCTGTTCAATAGAGAATAATTTATTGGAGCCGTTTAATCTTGGAACAAACCTCCCTCGATCCAACAGAGAAACAACAAAGTCAATGTTGACTTCGTTGTTGCTACTTCAAATCAAGGGAGGCGGTTTGATCAAATATTATATGCATGGCCCCAATAAATTATTCTCAAAACTAAGAGGATCTCATTCAAGTATGTTCTGGCACTCTCGTAAAATATCATCTTAGAGTAAATAATGCGCTACAAATATTACTTGTATTGATTTTTTAGATATTTATGGAGGTTGAATGATTTTGGCAGGTACCTTAAGATATTTCTTCTTCGATTGAGGGAAGCTCAAGACTAACATAGGGTCATACATCTCAAGAGAAACATGCAGGGCCAACCATTCCAACTATATTGTCGACTAGTTCATCAGATCAAGTGTGATTGCTCCTTTCAGCATATAAGTTTATATAGCCATCAATTCTAGTTATGTTTAATGTTTTATGAATTGTTATGTTTGATTTCTAAATTGAAAAATCACCATTTAGGTATGTATAATCTT
>ML815753.1:81404-92656 GCA_009831015.1 Picea engelmannii
AAATGGCATGACAAGCACTATCCATCTAGGATAGTTTCACCAACAAATTCATTGATCTTCATCTCATTATTCCACATGAAATCATGTGTCTTCCCAACCAAAAGTCAACCACAAAGAGTCTTCCTGTGAGGGATTTCACCATAAGGGGACCACTTTGGAGATCATCCATTTGTGCACCTTATCAATCATGATAATACTATAATGATTCATCTATGCATCAATCCACCACTGCACCATATACATCAACTATGCATCATGTATCAATGATAATTCATTGATCCATCTTCATCATATCAATGACAACTCATTGGTCCATCTTCATTGATTGGTTTCCACTTGACATCTATCATTATCATCAAATAAAATACATATACTTTGTTCATCAATCATCAATCAATCAATCCTATAAAACAATCCATCACTTGACATCAATTTATGACATCAATCAATCACTTGACATCATTCAATGGCATTAATCAATCAAACCATTGGCATCAATGACAACATGATCCAACAAAACATGCATGTGGGGAATGAGAGTCCATGAGTAGTGGGCGTAAGAAGGCTCCTAGAGAGAATCCTCCTGGTTGCTCTATGTAGTTTTTCTGTAACCTCAGCCTAGTCTAGGATTCCCTTGCCTTGGGTGGAGCTTAGTCCCAGCTCAGGGGTGACCCACTACTGAGAATGATAAGAAGTGTGGTCTAAGGTTGGGAGGTTCATGGAAGGTATGCACATAGTTGGTTGAGTTACTATAGTTTCAAAGATAAGTATCATTACGTGTTTAATTTCAATTAAAATACATGTCTGTGATGCTTGTAAAATTATCATGTATTCCTTCGCAATGATATTTATTGTTAATTCTATTTAAGTCTATATGATGGAAGTAACACTATGTTAAATGAGTTAATTTGATTTAATATGCATGTTATATATAAATTTATGGGAATGTTCCACGTAGTAGCGTTGCCCGACAGTGGGGTTGATGGCAGGGACGTTACAAAATGGTATCAGATATTTAAAGGATAAGTTAAGGTTATGTTGGTAGAATTACCCAGTTTTTGGAGGGATGGGGATGTTACAAAATGGTATCAAAGCCTGGTTACAACACTGAGCCTGGATGGGCCATGTTAGTGGAAGTTGAAGCAAAATTTTCGGAAATAATTGTTGTCTAAGTAGATAAAATTCAATTTCTAACCCATGGTTTCAACACTGAGCCTGGATGGGCTAGATAAGTGGTCATTGGACCCAAGGCTTAAAGTGGAAATTGTGTCTGGAGAAACAAATTTCGAACCTCAGAATGTTCCTGAGTGCCAAGAGGTTACCTTGGTCGCGTTAAGAAGCTCAAGAGGAGCAACAGTATTGTAAAACCATGACAGAAGTGGTGTTGGACTGCAGAGTAATGTGTGAACTGGTGATGTAATGAATAAGTTTCAATTTTTTCTCTCATGTGAGTTGAAAGTGGAAGCAGTTAACAGGAATAACTCTGTGTTGAGTTTAGAGAGAGATAGAGTCACTGAGAACTCTGTAGGGTTATGCCAGACGGGCATCGAGTGAGTGAAAGTGTGCACAGAGAGAACTCTTTTTCGAGTTCAAGGAGAAGAGTATCAGAGGAAGATACTCACTGAGATGTAGAACACTTTGTAAAGAGGAGCTCTGTAAGGTGCACATCGAGCAAGAGGAACGCCAGAAGGGAGAAAAGAATTTGATTTCAAGAAATCCTTCGGATTTGAGTTAGACGAAATCCCATAAATGCAAGGAGTGTGTGGGAAATTGAAATCCTCTAAGGATCAAGCTTAGAAGGGACAACACATTTCATAAGTGCAGACAAGACCCGATAGACAGACTCGAAGGAGGAGCAAAGGTTGAAGCCTTTGAATACTTAGAAAATATTTTAAGTCAGAAGAGATCTAAACTGCTAGAGGTAGATCTTGGTCGTCCATTTAGAAGCATCGTCAAGATCGTGAGATTGATGGTCACCTCACATTGCAGGGATAGAAGGTGCTCGAACTTTATGAAGTCAAGGGTGGGCCACAATCCAAAACACGGTTTTGGAGAAGGGGCACGTGTAGGCTGAAGGTGAATTGCAGGATGAAAAGTAGTTTGGTCTCAAACCACCTTTGAGCGTGCCCACAATCGCATGTTTGCATGAGGTCACCACCCAAGGTCACCTCTAAGGAGGAGCCTGGACCGTTAGATCAACATCCATCAGAACAAAGGAAACACATAAGAGAGGAAAAGATCCCATCCGTTGGGTCTGAGCGCGAAGGACCAACAACCGTTGGATCCAAAGGTAAGTGCACAAGACTTAACCCTTGTGTGCGCAAGAGAGTGGACTTGTCAAAGTCCCAAAGTCTTGAAGTGATTTGGGACCATCCATTATCAACGCTGACAGGTGGCAAAAGATCCATAACTCTGGAGCGAACCACTTCGGAAATTTGTGTTTGGGGAAGATACGAAATTGTCGAAGCTCAAAGTATCGAAGACACTTATGATCGTTGATCGTGTAGGAGGGTACGTGTCAAAAGATCGTGAACTCCGTGTGAAAACATTCAGAGAGAACGCAAAGGATAAAATTTTGAAATCATCGAAGCCCAAATAGTCGAAGCAGTTGGGAGTTGTTGATATAGGTTAGAGAGGTGTCACCAGATCGTGAACTTCAAAGAATCGTACTCCGGGGTTTTTTTGAAGTTGTGTTTCAGAATGTTCTCAAGCGTCGAATCCCGAAACATCTAAGGGTCATTGATCCGAAGGAAGGAATGTGGATCATTGATATGTGAGGAGACACATGGAAGATGAAGACTCACTCTGTTTGATAGTTGTTGATCTGAAAGTGGACGTGTGGCACCAGATCTGGAACTCTAGGTATGGAACACTCCAGAGGAAAGCAGAGGGTGAAAGCGTCGAAGTCCCGAAGGAGATCTCGATCATTGATTGAGAAGGGAGCCAGAGGACCGTTGATATGGTTGAGGACACTAAAGTCCCGAAGCAGGAGTAAAGTCGTCGATTTAGAAGGACACGTGGCAGACAATCTGCCATTTCAGAGAAATCTCTTCGGAAGAAACGAGAGGTTGAGAACTGAAACTCTCGAAGGTCAGACTCATGGAGGAAATCATAGCCACACATTTGAAGTGACAGGTGTCAGTAGATATTCCACTCCAGAAGATAGCTATTGAGGAGGAAGCGAGAGCTGAGAGTTGAAACTCCTAAGGGCCTGCTATCGGGCTAATTGTTAAGTGCGGACACAAATCAATCCCCCTAACTTCACTACAAAACTAGAACAAAACAAGACAATACACTACTCTTTCCTTAGATTCGATTATCAAATGAGAAATGGATCTAGAACATGCCTTTTAAATATTGAATATCCAACTTCGCCAATGCCATCCAAGCTCTGTCGCGAGGTTTATGAGAAATATCTATAAATAAAAACAAGCCAATATAAGAATAATAGATTCTATTTGATATGAAACTATGTACATGATCAAGGAATCATACAATATGGACATATAATATTCAAATATGAAATACAAGTATATCTGTATTAAAGAATGTGGAAGAAAGATACAACCAGATGCCTTGATGTCATCAAGTTCCTTCCAACAGTTCCTTTCTTCCCACACACTTCTTGCTCCAAGGATTCTAAGACCATGTATCTGATAGCTACACACAATCTATCTTTACAAAGAAAATCTCAAAACCACTCTAACCAAGCTAACAATCTCAAGCCAAAACAACTCAATCTCAAGCCAACTTCAAGCTAATCTAATCTTCGCCATGAGAGTTCCTCTCCTTTTATAAGCTGAAGAGGATAAGATGAGGAGGTTAGGATGATCCCACTAAATCATGAAAGAGAGTAAGATCCAAACCATTCGGAGGCCACATCACCATAGAAGCTTATCCTTCTAGAAGCATCGAGAAAATGCTCGTTTTTCCCACATACAAAGGCTGCCGCACCCTAGTTGTAATGTAGCCTGTGGAAACTCTGCAACCTAGATATAGTGTAACCTGCAGAAATCAAGCATTTCCACACCTTGTGTATAGAGAAGCCTAAACAAATCCTATTTAATAGGGTTTTTACAAAGGAAAATACAACTTCTTCTCTCAGGAAAAGTTCTTCTCCCTTCTTTCTTCAGGAATTCAGGCTACCAACCCCTTTGAAGGAAACAGATAGGTTTACATCATTAACGATCATAAGGGTGACGAAAATAATGTGTAACAGAGAGCCCCCCAAAGTATGAAGTTAGAACAGAGTGATAGATAAAATACTTTGTCGAGTGTGTGTAGGGAACAAGGAACATGTCGGTCGGACACCTGCCAACAAACAAGGAAATATAGTACAATAATATATCATCACTGAGGTAGGCATTCCCATACTCAGAATACAAATTACCAAGAGCATAAATGCCGACATGCAAATATCCATGTCAAGTAAGACAGGTCATGGCCACCAAACATACACCGTGGATCCATGCCATTATGACTCAAATATGATCATAGCCACCAAAAATACACTGTGGATCTATGTGTTAAAGACTCAAATTTGAACATAGACATGAGACATACAACGTGGATCTATGTAACAATACAACCTGAATATACTCCAATGCAACCTGAATCTATCAGAAAAGATCCAGGGTCTTCATCTCCACCACTCTATAGTACGAATCTAACCATGCAATTACAGGTGTTGAAGTTGAACATGGTAGAAACCACTTGATTACTAGTCATTAGTGTATACCATTAACAAGTGCAAGGGAAATCACCATTAATGTTAATGAATCCCAAGGTACTCTAGTACAATCCAATGAATGTGAATTAATGAGATGAAATCGAACAATCGGCATAATCTTTCGATCAAGGGTCAATAATGAAAACCCATTGTTGAAAGCAAGGAAACTTGCCATTGAGGCATGCAAGTTCCAAGGTACCAATTAGTTTCTAAGTCTAATTCCTAGATAATGAGTTGAAGTCGACAGGAAAAGACTCATCATAGGAGGGCCTTAATGTATCCCCCACCAATAACACGAAACAAGAAACAAAATTTGAAGTAGATAAGAGTAACAAGTGATTCAGGACTGACTCAAGGATGGTCGATGCAATAGAAGGCTTAAGGACTGCAGAAATCGCTGATGCAATAGAAGGCTTTTCAAGGTTGAACTTCTCTTTGAACATATTGACAACACAACAACAGTCCTGAAAACAATGACTCAACAATAGGGATCACAGACCAATTTGTAATCTTATAGGAACATGATCAAGAGACAAGCGGGTTTTACAACCTATACACAAAGCGAGTGAAAGGATGTCATGTTCAAAATCGACTCTTCCATAGAATACAGGTTTAGATACATTTCTTTCCAAATTTTTCCCCCACCATTTATGGCGAGTACCTCTTTATTTTTACACAAGCTTGAGGAGGATAACATATGCTTGTAATGTAAGCTCATCCTTCATATGAGTCCTTCATAGTATGTTTAACGAACCCTAGGAAGGACCGGTTCGGTCCTATATGGGTCTTTCGATATGTGTTTAATGAGTCCAAAGAAAGAAAACTCGTTGGTTTTTCATGTTTAGAGAGTCTGAAAAACACTTAAAGAAAACTCCAAAAGGTCCTTTTTCGTAAAGTAGTCTGACGAGACTGAAAAAGAGATAAACTATCGTTCAATAGACGTTTTATTCAAATACTTTAATAGGCGTGAAAAGAACAAGATCCCTCGGCAATATTTTCATGTTTAGAGAATCTGAAAATGGTTTAAAGGGAAATCTAGAGGGTTCCTTTTTCGTATAACCTTTATGAGTCCGAAAAAGTGATAAAAGTATACTCGGTTACATTCTCACATATTTACGAGCACAAGAAAGAACAGATACTAAGCTTGGTAACTTATTCTCATGTATTTATGAGCATGAGAAAAAACAAATACTAAGTTCGGTAACTTATTCTCATGTTTTTATGAGCATGATAAAGAACAAAGACTAATCTCGGGATTGTTTTCATTTTTACGCAAACTTTAAAACAAAACAAAACTATGCTTGGGACATATTTTATTTTTACACAAGATTAAAACTAGCCAAAACTATGCTTGGACCTGGTTTCATTTTTACACAAGCTTGAACCAGAGGAAACCATGCTTGAGATAGGTGGTTTCATTTTTACACAAGCTTGAACCAGAGAAAACCATGATTGTGAATTCCCAACACATTATCCACGGATGGTTGGCACTTAGCCCCCAGCTTAAGAAGCTAGTGGCTCAACTTCATCATGAAGTCTAGAGGCTAGAAGCATTGCCCCCCAATCTTCGTTTCATCCAACTGCAAAGGAGAATGAAATGAAGCTTCAAATACTAAACGAAGGACTTGACTCAGACAAGGAGGGGGAAATTGTTTCATTTTTTAACGAGCGTGACACAAGAATAAGAACTATGCTCGTGAATCCAGGTTCAATCCTCAGACTTTTGTTTCATTTTTTAATGAACTTGACATAGAATCAGGAACTATGCTCGTAACCTATGTTTCATTTTTTAACGAGGTTGCCAAAGAGACACAAAAAACTATCCTCGTGACCTCTGTTTCATTTTTTAATGAGCTCGAAATCAGAAAACCATGCTCATAGCTGGGTTAATTTTTTAATGAGCTTGAAAACAGAAAACCATGCTCATAGCTCTTCTTGATCATGGCTTCCAAGAGGATAGTGCTCTAGAAGGACACCATGTCAAGGGACAAAAGTTGTCATGGACTTCAAGAGGTCTTCATTTGAAGGAAGAAACACACTCTGGAAGGAACACATGTCGAGGGTCATGACAGGAGTAAGGATATCAAACTCTAAAACCTTTATCGAAGATATCACCATGTCAACTACCGAATCCAAATCATAAGACATTGAGTGTACAATAAGACGTTCATCTTCATCGGCAGTTGAAGGCATGGGAGACAATGCCACATAATTGATGTGTGGCAGGGGAGATATTTTCTGCATATAAGAACCATTTAGGGAGGTAATCCAGTTAGGAACGATGAATGAAAGTTGATCAATAGTCACAATTCTTCCATCGTGAGGGAAAGATATCACACAAAAAAGAGTGGACACAATAGCTTTCATGGCATAGACATAATCTTGCCCAAGGAGTAAATCTAAATCCAATGGGTCTTGAACTACCATGACGTCAATAATGATAGTTTTCCCTCCCAAAGTTACAAGAAATTGAGGAAGGATCCCTAAAGGATGATTGGTTCTTGTTATAACCCTAATTTGCACCAGACATACTTACCTGACATCAGGCCATCCCATATGCCTTTTTTTCCAAGCCAGTACTAAACAACTCTTCTTAAAAAACACACTTTTTAGAGGCCCACATGCCCTACTCCACTATTGCACGAGTGTACATGTTAGTTGCCTCACTACAGCCCGCATGTACCTACAAAAGCATGAAAAAAGGAAAGTTGTTGATGGAACACACAGCTTTGGGTAAGTTAACTAAACCTTTCGGCCATGCATGGCCGGTCATTCGACCAAATACCTAGCTCCTTCTAGACTATAAAAGAAGGGGTAAGGGTCCCATTTGAGAGGAGGAAAATCATATTAAAGAAACTATACTCAATTGAGCATTCCCCTTGTCCCAACCTTTAGCCATCCTTGTGCAAACAAAAATATAAAGCAAAGAAGTTGGAGGACAGCTGAAGAAGAGCCCAGGACCAGTTTCAAGGAGCAGTGTCGACCACATATTGTAAGTTTACTCTTGTGAAGATTAATACAAAAAGGAATAGTTTTCCCATCTCGCCATATCATGTGTTCAAGTTGAATATTTATTTTATGATATTGTCACAACTAACCTAGCAATTAGTATATGAAATGCATGTTCGCAGCTTTTTGTTTGTTCATGTGTGAATGAAGATTAGCTTTGGAAGAGTCTTTCAATCAAAGAGAGAGTGAAAGAAAAGGGATCGACATCAAACAAAGGACTCAAGGTAGAGTTACCGAATCTTGTTTACACCTTTGCATTACATGAATGTGGGTTTTTGTGTTGGTAGAATAGAAAAGAGTAGAAGCCTTTGAAATGGTCATTTTCTGCATGCATGATTAGAGCCCTTAAACGCTAAGTCCGTAGGAGGGATTCCCACCCACAACAGAATTGGCGACCATACTGGGGATCTCTAGGGTTTTCTAGGAGTCCTTTTTGGGTATTTTTAAAAATTTGTTTCATTACTTGTTTTTAGAGTTTCTGCAAAAGTCTAAGCTAGCAGGGATTCTGGTCTTCCATACCAGTTCTTTGTGTTTACTTTGGTTGGCTGCATTTTCTTTTACGGGAAGTCACAGAGGTACACATGGCCTGTATAAGGATTGCATGCATGTACATGTGCCCAACGTTCACACAGCCCACGTGGAAACACTAGCTGATGAAGTAACAGTAGTGTGGCTAGGTTCAATTTTTTTTTATTAAAGAGGCAGTCATCCTCTTCCCTGTCAGAAGTGATCCTTTTCAGGGGTTTTCTGAAACTCATTTTGGTCTCTGTTTTTGCAGTTTGTAGCTTAGGTACCATCTCAGATTGGTTTTGTTCTATGAAATTTTCCTTGAATTGTTTTTTTTTTCTGACAAAGTAAGTTTCCGAGTCTTTAAGAGATTCTAATTCTCAATACCAGTAGTCTATGCCAGTGCTTGATTGCTTGTCTTTTCATTTTTTGAAGAGTTGCAGAGGTACACGCGGCCTACATAAGGTCTGCATGCGTGTACACGTGCTCTGACCTTACACAGCTCGCGTGCACACGCTGGCTGTTGAACTATCAACATCGTGCTTGTTGAGAAATTTTTTGTTTAAGAAGAGGCAATCATCCTTTTCCTTGTCAAGAGTTATACCTCTCAAGGGTCTTGGTCTCCGTCATAGCATTCAACAACTTAGGTCTGTTCACAACAATAACTTTCTTTTTCATTAAAAAGTTTTCCTAAAACCAATTTTCTTTCATAGGGTTTTTAGACAAGTGTGAGAGTCTGCTTTCATCAGTTTATGTGTTATTATCAGTAACTCTTTGCGATCTGTGCTTAGGCCAAAAGTTTTCTTGGTCTTTACTTGTCGTCATTTTTCCTTTTTGCTTTGTGAGCGTTAAATAAAAAAAAAAAAACTTTTATTTCTTGGTTTGGTTAAGTAGTTTTTGGTTTGCATTAATAACCAGGAAAAGTGTTTCTTTCATAAGTTCTTGGTTGTTTACTTAGGACAATAAGTAGCTTGTAGTCGAGAAAAATCATGTTTTGAGTTTGTTGTTCAAAGATCTTAGAAAAAAATTTAGTTTTAAAAGTTGATTAAAAATTGTGTCAAGAAGAAGTTATTTTGTTTCCATCTTTCTGTTTATCTTTTCTTTGGTCTCTCAAAACATCATTAGTTTCACTTTCATAACCTTTGACTGAAGACAAGCCATAAAAAATTAACAATTAATTAAAATCAACTAGAATTTATGTTTGTAGGGTCCATCAATTAGTCTAGGCTAGAGCCTTGATTTAGGTTGGAGAGGAAACTCTTCAAGGCTGCAAAACATACATAAGAGTCTGTGCTAGGGAGTGTTAAAAGTCCAGTATTGTGAAAGTTATCTGGGACCCCCCTCTAACACAGGGGCTAAACATGAGGTCACATGTGGAAAGGTAGTAGAGATAACCCCTCCAAAGTCGGACCAAGCGTAGTGGGGAACACATATAGAGGGCTTGTTTTGGGATTCCGTTGATTTCATTTTCCATAGAGCTTCATGGGTCTCGAATCCGTTTGAGGTCCTCAGTTGTCTTCCAGACCATTTGCTTTCTGTTATCACCCCATAAATTATGGGAATCAGTCTTCTGACTAAAATATATCTATCTCAGGCACTACGTGTTTGCTCGCGATGCTCGGCAAAGGCGGCTGAAACACCCGACACTGCCCAAGCATAAAACGAGTCCCGACGCGCAAGCTTCAAAGTGAGTTTTGATGTATTGTCTAGCAAAAAGAATAGTGGATTGGTTCGAAGTGGTACAAGTTTGATGCAGGTGGCCAAAGACAGAGTTTGTTGGTTTGCCAAAATTTGGTAAATTTTGCCAAAAGTTAAAAATGGCCCCTCGGCCTTTACATTACGCAGAGGTTTTGTGACAAAATTAACATAATTTTTTAGCAAAAATATATTGGCCTCGGGCCAACCTCCTAAAGCTCGACACCAAGGTATAAGCATCGTCCAATATACCTACAACAAGCACAAACCAAAGTCAGCCTGCAACGCCAACAACAAACCCCAAAGCCCAACCCTCGGGCTCATTACTTGACATAACTTATGACCGACGGTTTATTTAAACGCTGAATGCGCTCTTCACCATGCAAATGTGGGATATTGCCCACATAGACAAAAGAGAAAATACAGGTATATAAACGCAGCCTTTAAAATCCTCGGCCAGGTGTTGAACTATTTTTCTAGGTGGCGATTGCAGAGAGCCACGCATCTGCCCCAACAACAAAAACACAAGCAAGCACCAGAGCCAACTGTTGATGAGCAAAGTGAATCGCCATAGTCGTGTTCTCCAAATGGGCCCATCTACACATTAAATTTGATAGAGTCTCGGATCAGAATATTGGGAGACTATGCCTTCATGTTGCGTGATTATGAACTTGCTCCTTCAAATTATTGATTGTTATCCTGTGACTACAAGATTGACAAGGCTTGAACGCATTATGCTGGTGTCCAAGAGATGATTAGATTGTCACTATCTACGATGGATCAATCAAGAAAGGAGGCTCAGTATTCCATGGAAACAGTTTTTACCACTCAGCAGAAATAGGTGCCTCTGGTCAGAGATATGCCACTGATGTGCACTTTGGTGGTCGGAATTGCACAAGGCGAGGCGACAATTCAAGGAGGATGCAAACGTTTATTTTCGTATCTCTAGTGAGGGACCAAGTTGCGTGCAGGTATATTGCTAGAGCAGGCAGCCTATTGCTTTCGGCATGCAAATCCACCGATGCTCAGGAAATTTGGATTCCATCTTGACCTTGCTGGAAATCGCTACCCCATATGTGGACAGTAAAAACTTATTAGATTTCTTTTCTCTCAGGATATCTCGTAAACGCCATAGATGGGGCATCCGAGTCTTGGAATATACCAGTTTATTTTATAAATGTGATTCTTCTACAAATTGTCGGGAATGCTGCAGGGCATGAAACTGCTATAATGTCTGCTATGAAAGATAAGTTGGACAGCTCACTAGGTGTTGCGTTTGAACCTTCAATTCAAATGGCAGTGTTTGTGATCT
>ML815754.1:3972-17677 GCA_009831015.1 Picea engelmannii
AGGCAAACTATCATATTTTTTTAATGGCCGACGGGGAAAAGCCTGTAATCATCATGATGGATGGTTGTTGGAAAATTAAAGATCAACAATATCCAGTTTGCTACAGAGTTATTAAGTAATATCCAGTCTACTACAGAGTCATTAAGAATCTGTCAGCTAATGGATATAGCCATGATGGATATTGCTTGCCATACATATACCCCATCCAACCTGTAATCATCATGATGGATAGTTGTTGGAAAATTAAACACTAACAATATCCAGTTTGCTACAGAGTCATTAAGCAATATCCAACCTACTACAGAGTCATTAAGAATCTTTCAGCTAATGAATATAGTGATGTGATGGATATTGCTTGCCATACATATGCTCCATCCCTCTACCGGAGACGAGGACAGATTCATATGCCCCATCCCTCTACGGCAGACGAGGACAGATTCATTCTTTCACATGGGTATAGGGATTTCCGGGCAAACACTTACCAGCAGTCAACTGTACATGGTATGTGTACATGCCCACCGTCCTGTCTAATTCATGGATCCATGAGCTCATCCTGATGGATGGATGCTAATTAACCCCTACAATTTTCCTCAAGTCCCATGATTTAGATTTGAATTTTGAATTTCCTAATTTGCCGGCTGCTCTATGTGATTTTGGATTTGAATGAACTTGGAAGGAAATAGATGAAATACCACCGCAGGGGAAAGAAGAGAGGCCGCGAGGGCACAATGGCAGAAAAAGTTGTTGCTGCCGTTCTTATTGCTAAACTACAGTTGAGTGGGGTTCAAGCTGGAGAGAAAGGAGTTTGCAAGTATGGTTAGCAAGGCAGGGGCGTTATGAATGAGGGATCCGAGTCCGGGACATTGGATGACCTTCAAATTATTTCCAATACGGAGAGACTCTGATTTCGTGGGGCCACATATCGGATCTGTTGAGACACAACTGCACACATCGCTAACCCATCCTCATCTTGTGGTTCGTATGTATGGTATAGGAGGGGTTGGCAAAACGTTTCTTTTCAAATTCATCCATAACAAGTTCAAGAAGGTGAGTGGTAACTTTGATGTTGTCATCTAGGTTAATGCTTGTCAAACACATTGGAAGAATTCCATTTGAGGCACGAATTTGAAATTCGTTAAAAAAAACTTCGACAATGATAGGCGGAAGATGGCATTATTTGCATCTCTTGAAAAGAAAAATAAAAAAAATCTCATTTTAGAAGACAAGTGGAGTCCAATTCATTTTGATGAAGTAGGCATCAAATTTCCACTCGCAGCTTCTAGGTGGTTGCAGAAAGGGGGAAAATGAATGCTTCTTGAAGATACAACCCCTTTTCGAAGAGGAAGCGTGGGACTTGTTCAAAAGAAAAGCTTTTACAAATGGGGCTGCTGATTAAATCTCCCAAATATGACGTAGTTGATTAAATGTGTAAAGGGAGACAATAAAGGTGGTCCAATGAATACTTGGAGAAGATGAGAGGCTTAACTTTACATAGGCTTCAAGCTTAACAGAGACTTAACATTACAGTAAAGTTGGGCAGATAGGCTTCAAAGCTTCCTTCTGTTATACACTAAACCCAAAAGAGTCACATCATGTAACATGATAAAAGTTGAAGTGCAATAATTTATGATAAAACTACACCTATCATGAGATCCTCCTTGCATCTTCATGTTTTACATGTCTTATTAGTCCCTACAGAAGGCCATTGTTAGATAGCCTAACATCTTCAAATAGGTTCTCTCACAAATACATTTTTCCCAATTTCTATAATATATAACCTAAGTTTATTGAAGTGCACTTGAAGCTCTTTGTGAGAACGAAAACTATGCATTATATCAATGTTGCATTGGTTATGCAAATTTCACTTTAAACTATTCTGACAATTGCTGCCACCATCTCCACAATTGTGGCCACCGTCTCCACTACCTAAACAAGAGGGCCTCAATAGATCTATACTCCCATGCACATTTTCCCGTATTCACAAGAGGGCCTCAATAGACCCATACTCCCCTACACATTTTCCCGTAAAGAGGTCAGGGAAGGAAATCCAACTTTTCATATCCTCAACCTACAAATCAACAGAGAAATTTCTTAGAGACCTGAAAGACTTCCCAAAGAGTACATGTTAGCAATGCATTGGTAATGTTATAAAAAGAGAGGTAATGTTATAAAAATAGATTCCAGTTGCTCAGGCTATTTCAAACCCTTTCAACAATGCTTCATATTCTGCAATGTCCTTTGCACCCCAAAAAAAAAGTCTAGCTACATTGTTGGTGCTAGGTTAGTCACTCACTCTAGATCTAGCCTGCTCTACGCTTGGGACTGGATCTAGCTCACTACGCCTGGGACTGGATCTAGCTCACTGAATTTGTTGAGGTCTCTACAATTGCAACTCTGTAAACAAGGTGCTCTCCAAAT
Source organism: Picea engelmannii (assembly GCA_009831015.1). Taxonomy (NCBI): domain Eukaryota; kingdom Viridiplantae; phylum Streptophyta; class Pinopsida; order Pinales; family Pinaceae; genus Picea; species Picea engelmannii. Next base: position 6,391 of record ML815754.1, read on the forward strand.
GCTACCTTTTCTTTCATAATGTCATAAATATTGAAAAGTTTAAGTGAGAATAAATATGAATCCCATTAAAGATAATTTCTGATACTTTTAAGATTTGGATATTTAGTATCCTCTCTTTCCATAATTTGAGTGTTATTTTTTTTACACACTACTTTAAAACAAATGCATCCTAGCTATCACAGAAAAATGAAACGAAAAAGGTCATTCACTATTGTGACGGAAGATTGTTGGAAGTGCTCAAAATATTTTGCAAATAAAACTGCATTATTCATGCAATAACTATGAATAGTTCAACATATCGATGCTACACTGTAAGAAATATAAGAGATGGATGTCAAGGGGTTCATGTCACATAGATATGTTATTTTTTTCTTTTCTGCAAGTATAACATATGTATGAAAGCATCCCCACAACATGTCTTCAATTCAACTTGACTGGGAAACACGGTTGGTTGTTTTGTAAAAGAAAGAGAGAGGGATTCATCAATTCAATTTCACCTTGACCTTGGTATTTATCAGACCCGCTTTCATAATTGCCTCTTTAATAATATGGCCTTATACCTGTCAATTTGGATTAAAAAATGGTATGTTTGGTAATTCATTCCATCGTCCCTGTTATCTCTTTGCGACACATTAGGAGGCCTCCGATATTGAGTGGAGGTTTCAAGAGTAGCATTGATTGACATTGATGTATCATCTAGGAAGAACATCCACACCTCATGCTTCTTCTACATAAGAAAGAGGTTACAAATTGGAAAAATGTTAATGAAATATATTTTTGCACTGTGATTATAATTATGATAATGACTGTGTTTATGCAGGGAGGCTTGTGGAATTAGAAAAATATTAGTGAAATGGATTGATTGTGAAAGAACAAATGAATAGGCTAAACCGCAGCTTGAGAAGCTTCAGATGAAGGAGCAGACTTCTATCCAATTCTCACGGATTCAATCGAATAAGTTGTTTGCTCCTCAAAATTATTATTATTATACAAGGAGACAACACACAAATAGCAACAATTCTTTTGCTACATAGTTACCCATTGAATGCCATCCATGGTTGGCTAAGAAAATGAGCCATTCCTATTCTAGAACTAGAACTTAGTATTTGGGCTACATTGTAGATCAATAAGGTGTGTGATGTACCATGAGGACAACCATCCCAAGGAGTGCGTTGCTCCATAATAACGTGCCTCTCCAGCTTCTTAAAGGGAAAGGCAAGTCATTAATCACTCTTTACCCAGGTTGACCTTTGTAAGCAGACTGCTATCTCTTGACATAACCATGGAGGAGCTTTAGTCTCTTTGGAAAGTAAGAAGGATGTTGCAGGCAGATAGTTGTTGGAATCAACTTACAAGCAGAAGGAAGGATATTGGGACCCATCCACTTCCAACGATCCCAGTCATTCAGGTGAGAGCTGAGCCCAGCGTAATGGTTAAACATACGAAATGGATGCAAGGCTCAGCCCTACTTAGAAAAAAGATCTCAAAGTTGTAACAATGATAAAAAACATGTGAGTGTTTAATGCCAACATGATTTCTTCAATGCATATGGAAATATTTACATTTGTACAATAATTCTTCATATAATTGATTTTATCAGTTCAGAGCTGCAGTTAAAAAATATTATTTAAGTCACAATAACATGATCTAGGACAACGCCCTAGACCATTAAACAAGATTTGAAAAACAACCCAACATTTGGAAAAAATGCAAAAAAATAATTCACATAACATACCCAATGACATAGATTATCAAAGGCACGATGAAGAAGAAATAACCCCACTGCTCCTCCGCCTTTGTTGCACTAAATAGAATACGACATAGATGGTCCATATTATCCACTATCAGAATACGAGTTTCACTGAAACTCCAACCATATAAATCATAGCTCATGGCAGCCACCCAACACCTGTACTAAGGAAACACTGACGAGAAGAGTCGTTGTAGAACTCTATCAATTGTTCCAACTGTTGCCTCTACTTGTTGTCACATCTTCAGACGCAACCTCTAGCTGCAACATCTTCGACCCAATTTCTGGTGCATTCATTCTAACGACAAGTCCTTTCTTTCACTTCGCTCGGTCCAAAACTCAAAACGAGATGCTGCCAAGCTCCTCGATCTCATTCCGGTCCTTCCTTCTTCCTTATCTTTTTTTATGGAATGAATCCAATCCTTAGATAGAATGAGTAGGTGTCTGGATGTCGAAGAAAGTATTGCAACCCTTCAATACGAGATGTTGGAGTGTTGAGGTACCCTCTCCTCATGCTGGATAGATGCATTTCCACCAATGGAAGGAGTTATATATCTTGCAGGGGTAGGTGCAGGTTCTCCACTATAGCTGAGATTCATAATGTTGTTTGGCATTAAAAGTTGGAAGTGGAAGGAGAGAATCATGGGTGTTTTCACATACAATGCCTCCCATTGCAATAAAGAAAAAAAGTTGCAATCGAATTGAAGCCACAATTCAATGAAAATCACTATAAAACCCTGGCCTCAGAATTAAAGCCACAATTGAATGAAAATCACTATAAAACCCTGGCCTCAGAATTAAAGCCACAATTGAATGAAAATCACTATAAAACCCTGGCCTCAAATCTTTAACTGTCATACCCAGGTCAAAGATAAAATTAAATGCGTGAAACCGCGCCTACAAAATTTTCAAAACCTTGGATGAACCATATATTTATAGTCGCAATGAAGTCACATACAAAATGATCAAATAATATGAGAAACATTGGTTCGAACTGCACGACAACAGTTCAATTCAAGTAGCCAGTGGTATTTTTTTTTCATTTAACAGGGTGGTATTGAATCCTGAAAATAGTGGAGCTCATCCGCCCTAAAATACAGGTTAGTAGAATGGAATAACCTATCATTTCCCCTAAAACCCGTGATAGTAGAGGACATCCTAGATCCATTATATGCCAACTTACTCTAAAATACTAGTTAGGATGAACCTGTCATTTCCCCTAGAACTTCTGGACTTGTGACTAAAGGACATAATGCTGCTTCCATACCTTCCCCTGTACACCTAAAGTTTTCATGATGGATGGCAATAAACCGACATGTATGATGCGGTTTTTATGACCCATGGCATCAATTGATGGAAAGAGTGTCTTGAATCACCTGATTCTAGAAGAAGGAGACTGAGATATTTGCTGGTATTCATGCATGCAAAAGATACAAGGAGTGGCACATTGAATGACCACATGGTAGGGAACAGAACATGTGGCAGACATCCAATTCTGGCTCGGGATTATAAACATATCAAGGTCAAGTACCTCTTTAAGCTTTTCATCAGATTAACTGGGAAAGCATATCATCCTTCTGTCCTAGGAGGATTTGATAGTTAATGTGTGTAACTAGCCATGTCTCTTGTATATAAACACACTCATTGTTCAGATGTTCAAATATGTTTGTTTGTAATGGATGTATAACATACTCATTGTTCAGATGTTCAAACCTGCATATTTGTAATGGCTGGATGTTGGTCCAGTCTGCTATGAGGATCCCATACATCGTATTTATTCGGTCCCAAAGCCTCTATGTGTGGAAGGAAGTCACAAGGAGGGAAATAAAATTTCTTTCCTATGTAATAAATGAGGGAGGGAGGGAGAAGTGCAGCCGAGGAGGTCATATCTGAACCGTTAGATCTCGCACCAAGGACCGATAGCCATCGGATCCGAGAGAAGGTGCGAGGGGTTTAATCCCTAGGAATCCGCAGAAAAGGGTAGAACAGACGACAGAAACTTCGAGGGAGAAGTGTTGAGTTGTCGTGAGCCATCGGATCCAGAAAAGATGCGCGAGGTTTAAACCTCGTAACAACAGAAGGAAGAGGACTCGTCAAGTCCCGAAAGCATCAGGACCGTCCATTTTGGAGGACAGGTGGTAGAGATCTGGATCATTTCGCGAATTCGGGTATCGCGAGCGGGGAGGCAGTGTTCTTTGCGCTTCAAACCCCCGAGTCGCGAGATCGCGATTCAACTTGAACCGTCGATCGAGGAGGAAGGAGAGCTGTGAGATTTGGCGCCTCGCTACATCGTGTATCGGGGTTTTGGAGGGTGAAGGAGTTGCACCTTGTTCACTAAAGTCGCGAAGTGTCGAGCGCCGAGAGCTCGTATGAACACGTAGCACATCCGTTAGGTGGGGGCCGCATGGTTGATAGGTGGCGTAACATAGAGCACCCAGAGAAAGGTGGAAGTAGGTGACAGGTGGAAGACACACGTTACCTGGGAAGGAGTCAACCCATTGTTGAATTATCACATCTCGGGGATTTGCAAAGGAGGAGCACAAGGGCTCAACACTCCAACTCACGAAGTTGTGAGTTGTGAGGGGTGTTAGAGTTAAGCCCTAGCTAGCAGTCGCTTGTAGAGCCGCTAGCGAGGAAGGAGCCATACCCGTATCGCATCTAGGGTATCAGAGGTTTGGAGTTGAGGGTCTTCGACTCATGAACTCGTGAGATCACGAGTCATGAAAGGCGCTTGCGCTAAGGCCCATGTTGTGGTCACATGGAGATGTAAGGCTCGCGCCTGGTGTTAAGTTGCAGTTTCCGCTGTTGACCTCGACATCAGCCTTCTAATCTTCTCAATCTCCTCGTCCGACTGCTCTAGTGGCTGGCTCTCTTTTTGCAGTCTCCTCGACTGCACTTCTTCGTCCTTATCAATGGGCAGATCAACTAGACCCCCCATGCTATTTTATTCCTCTGTGGCCTCAGCGTGCCACCTTGCTGCAAAATTCAGGTCCACAGTCTTATCTTCTTGACTGATCTGTTGTTTGGTCATTTTCTTTGACAGACTTGCTTCTGCCATTTCACCTTGTGCTTATTGAATTCCAGCTGCTCCTCAGACTAGAATTCTCCTTCATCTTCTGTTGCATGCCTCGACATTGCAGTTATCATCTATTCAGCTCCCTAGCTGAAATTTTCGAGCAATTTCTCTCAATGCTCTTCTCTCGAAATCTCCATGACTGTCTTCTCATGGCATTCATCTACTGGTTCTGGATGGTTTAACCAATCCTCCAGCATTTCTAACTCCAACTCCCATGGAGTGAGTACCTCATCTGGATGCTCTTCTTCTGCTGGGGCAGATATCCGCACCTGCTCCACCTTTTCTTCCCCCATGATAGTCATTGTTGGTTGTCCTTCTTCTGTTGCTGCATTTGCAACACATCCTCTGTCCTCAACTAGGATATGTGGCAGGAATACCTCAATTCCTCCAATGATTAGAAGGCATCTCTGATCCTTCTCATTCCTCTCTCCTCGTTGATCTGAACTCACCTCTGAGTTCATGAGACTCTCGCATGGCCTCATCTGCTCTCCCTTGCCCTCCTAGCAATATGGAGTTTCTCCTCTTCCTCTGCCCACCTGGTAGTCTATGCGATCAGCCGATCCCATCTCAGTGCTCTCATGGCAATTTGAACTTTCAGCACCGCCCTCCTGGTAGTATATGAGACCTTCACTTGATCTCTTTATATTGCCCACCTGGGAATTTGAAAGTCCATCTCTGCCCACCTGGCAGTCTATGAGATCTCTGCTTGATCTCTCCTCTTCATCATCACTAAGATTTCTCCCAGCTTCTGGTTCACAGGCTTGAAGCATCTCCTCTATTTCCCTGAGGCTTTTCACATACCTCAACCACCTCCTTAACAGCCTTTGCTATCTTCTGGCCAACAATTTCTTGACTGGCCATTTTGCTTTCCTCCTCATAGGCCATTCATACACCCAATGTGTCTTTGCGTTATGTTGCACCCGTAGTGCAAGCTCTTCCATTCTTGCCCTTATCTCAACGAGTTCTTTGTCAATCTCTACTTTACTCATCCGTTGGTGGTCCCTTCTTCCACCACGCTCATGGCCTTCAGTAGCCATTTTCTTCCTCAAGAACGCGACTGGTCCTTCTGTCTCAACCCACCTGGCTGTCTACCATTGTTGCTCACCCTGCAACAATATTTTTTTATCTACTCTGCCTCCCTCTTCCTACAATATATAGACAAAATCAAGCTCCGATACCACAACTAACGCAGTAGTAGCAGCGAAGCAGTGGAGCAAATGGACAGCTCCATAGAACTGTTTGGGATCCAAGTGGATTTCAACAGCGATGTTGGGAAGCTCATGAGCAGGAGCTCATGAAATTTTCATAGCAGATGAGTATGATGTAGGAGCATCGCTCCAAGCCAGCTACGCGCCATCCAGCCAACACATCAAGCATACATTCAATGGAGGAGAGAGGCGCAACCTTCTCATTTTTAAAATTTTGAAAAATTGTATTAAATGTTGTAAGGCTGATAGAGCCAAAATCCATGCATGTGCGCATGATTTAGATAAAGTTTGCCTTAAATGGTTGTAAGGCTGAGATCTAGATTTGATTCGGACTAGACAACCATTCAATATAATTGAATGTAATTTAATGAGAGTTGGTGAGATGGAGGGAAGAGCTCGAGGAGCCCCCTTTTGTAAAAAGATCCTTTGTATCTGTAGGAGTTAGTCTGTAGAGAGGCATATAAGAATAGAGAGAATAGGGAGAAGAGAAGAAGTCGTGACTATGTTGTCGTCCGAGCTCACATTGTAAAGAGGCATTCCATATTAATACAATCAGAGCAGTTTTTCCTGCATGTTATTCTGTGTTTGTTGATGAATGTCTTTATGTGTTTATGATATGTTGTAGATGTATGTTTGTACTCATTTGCAGGTTACAGACATAAATTGTTCTCAGTTGGGTTCTTTGATTCCAGGTCTGGTTCTTTGTGGCTTCATGCAAGAGGTTGCATGAAAGAACACTGTGGGTTCTATAAGCCAGTGCATAGAGTGCACTTTTGAATTTTGCGGAATTTAGACAAAGACGTGCCAGGAGGGTGCACCAGAGGAAGTCATTAACTCAAGGAAGAAGCCTCAAGGTTGCTGAACACCCTGAAGGAAGAACTGTGTAGAGGAGGGCACAAGGAAGACATAATTTCAGAGAATTCTATGAGGCTCTGCCAGGAGGACATTGAGCAAATGCATAGGATGCGTTGAGGAGAACTCTATTTCATGTTCGGTGAGAAGACAGAGTCACTGAAGATTCTGGAGAACTCTGCCAAGTGGGAATTAAGTTGGTGCAAGTGTGCACAGAAGGAACTCTTGTTTGAGTTCAGAGAGAAGAGAAGTGTCAAGGAGAAGACACCCACATGGTTGTTGAATACCCTGTAGGCTCTGCAAGGTGTGCATCAAGAAGAAGGATTCCAAGAGGGCGTGAGGCATTTCTTTCCAAGAAACAACCTCGAATATGAGTTATTCGAAATCTCAGGAGCACCAAGAGTGTGCAAGAGTGGACTTGTTCTAAGTCCATAAGCTCATAAGAGAAAGCGCAAGAGGAACGTGCACAGAGAAAACCTTTTGAGGTTTTTGAGTGGACAAAGCTCAGGAGGGGAAGCATTTCTACAATGCAGACAAGACCTAAAGGAACTGGGTTCGCAAGAGGAAGAGTCAAAGGTCGAGACCTTTGAGACTTAGAAAATCTTCTAAGTCAAAAAGCCAAGAAAGCTCAGGAGGAAGAGCACAACTACTATTGGATCGGGCAGAGGACAAGATCTGGACTATTGGAGTCTACGTCCAAGAAATAGGAGAAGTGCAACCGAGGAGGTTAGATCTGAACCGTCAGATCTAGCACCAAGGACTGATAGCCGTCAGATCCGGGAGAAGGTGCGAGGGGTTTAATCCCTGGGAAGCCACACAGAAGGGTAGAACGGATATCAGAAACTTCGAGGGAGAAGTGTCGAGTTGTCGTGAGCTGTCAGATCTAGAAAAGGTGTGCGAGGTTTAAACCTCGTAACAACAGAAAGAAGAGGACTCATCAAATCCCGAAAGCATAAGGACCGTCCATTTTGGAGGATAGGTGGAAAAGATCTAGATCATTTCATGAATTTGGGTATCGCGAGCGGGGAGGCGGAGTTCTTTGTATTTCAAAACCCCGAGTCGTGAGATCATGATTCAACCGTAATCGTTGATCGAGGAGGAAGGAGAGTCGTGAGATTTGGTGCCTCGCTACATCATGTATCGGGGTTTCTGAGGGTGAAGGAGCCGCACCTTGGTCGCTAAATTCGCGAAGTGTCGAGCACTGAGGGCTCATACGAACACGTAGCACATCCATTAGGTGGGGGCCGTGTGGTTGACAGGTGGCGTAACAAAGAGCACCCAAAGAAAGGGCGGGTGACAGGTGGAGGACACACGTCGCCTGGGAAGGAGTCAACCCATTGTTGACTTATCGCATCTTGGGGATTCGCAAAGGAGGAGCACGAGGGCTCAACACTCCAACTCGTGAAGTTGCGAGTTGTGAGGGGTGCTAGAGTTAGGCCCTAGCCGACGGTCGCTTGTAGAGGTGCTAGCGAGGAAGGAGCCATACTCGTATCGCATCTCGGGTATCGGAGGTTTGGAGTCGAGGGTCTTCGACTCACGAACTGGCGAGATTGCAATTTATGAAAGGTGCTTGTGCTAAGGCCCGGGTTGTGGTCACATGGAGACGTAAGGCTCGCGCCTGGTATTAAGTTGCAATTTCCACTGCTAACCTCAACATCAGCCTTCTAATCTTCTGAATCTCCTCATCCAACTGCTTTAGTGATTGGCTCTCTTTATGCAGTCTCCTCGGCTGCACTTCTTCGTCCTTATCAGTGGGAAGATCAACTAGATTCCCCATGCTATTTTCTTCCTCCGTGGCCTCAGCTTGCCACCTTGCTGCAAAATTCAGCTCTGTAGTCTTATCTTCTTGACTGATCTTCTGTTCAGTCATCTGCTCTGACAGACTTGCTTCTGCCATTTCTCCTTGTGCTGGTTGAATTCCAGCTTCCTCCAGCTGCTCCTCAGACTGGAATTCTCCTTCATCTTCTCCTGCATGCCTCGACACTGCAGTTATCATATGTTCAGCTCCCTGGCTGAAATTTTCGAGAAATTTCTCCGAATACTCTTCTCTTGAAATCTCCATGACTGTCTGCTCATGGAATTCATCTACTGGTTCTGGATGGTTCAACCAATTCTCCAGCATTTCTAACTCCAACTCCCATGGAGTGAGTACCTCATCTAGATTCTCTTCTTCTACTGGGGAAGATATCTGCACCTGCTCCACCTTTTCTTCCTCCATGACAGTCATTGTTGGTTGTCCTTCTTCTGTTGTTGTATCTGCAACACATCCTCTGGTCTCAACTGGGCTATGTGGTAGGAATACCTCAATTCCTCCAATGATTAGAAGGAATCTCTGATCCTTCTCAGTCCTCTCTCCTCATTGATCTGAACTCACCTCTGAGTTCATGAGACTCTCGCATGGCCTCATCTGCTATCCCTTGCCCTCCTGGCAATATGGAGTTTCTCCTCTTCCTCTGCCCACCTGGAAGTCTATGAGATCAGTCGATCCCATCTCAGTGCCCTCCTGACAATTTGAACTTTCAGCACTGCCCTCCTGGTAGTATACGAGACCTTCACTTGATCTTTTTCTATTGCCCACCTAGAAATTTGAAAGTCCATCTTTGCCCACCTAGTAGTCTATGAGATCTCTGCTCGATCTATCCTCTTAATCATCACTGAKATTTCTCCCAGCTTCTAGTTCACAGGCTTGAAGCATCTCCTCTATGGCCCTGAGGCTTTTCACATACCTCAACCACCTCCTCAACAGCCTTTGCTGTCTTCTGGCCAACAATTTCTTGTTTGGCCATTTTKCTTTCCTCCTCAGAGGCCATTCATACACCCAATGTGTCTTTGCRTTCTGCTGCACCCGCAGTGCAAGCTCTTCCATTCTCTCCCTTATCTCARCGATTTCTTTGTCAATCTCTGCTTTACTCATCTACTGGTGGTCTCTTCTTCCACCACGCTCATGGCCTTCAGTAGCCATTTTCTTCCTCAAGAACGTGAGTGGTCCTTCTGGCTTAGCCCACCTGCTTGTCTACCATTGTTGCTCACCCTGCAACAATCTTTCTTTATCTACTCTTCTTCCCTCTTCTTGCTATATATAGACAAAATCAGGCTCTGATACCACTACTGACGCAGTAGCAGCAGTGAAGCAGTGGAGTAGATGGACAACTCCAAAGTACTATTTGGGATCCAGATGGATTTCAACAACGATGCTGGGAAGCTTATGAGCAGGAGCTCATGAACTTTTCACAACAGAGGAGTATGATGCAGGAGCATCACTCCAAGCCAACTACATGCTAGCCAACCAACACATCAAGCATGCATTCAATGGAGGAGAGAGGCGCATCCTTCTTGTTTTTCAAATTTTGAAAAATTGTATTAAATGTTGTAAGGCTGATAAAGCCAAAATCCATGCATGTGCGTAGGATTTAGATAAAGTTTGCCTTAAATGATTGTAAGGCTGAGATCTAGATTTGATTCGGACTAGACAACCATTCAATATAATTGAATGTAATTTAATGAGAGTTGGTGAGATGGAGGGAAGAGCTCAAGGAGCCCCCTTTTGTAAAAGGATCCTTTGTATCTGTAGGAGTTAGTCTATAGAGAGGCAGAGAAGAACATAGAGAATAAGGAGAAGAGAAGAAGTCGTGACTCTGTTGCAGTCCGAGCTCACATTGTAAAGAGGCATTCCATATTAATATAATCATAGCAGTGTTTCCTACATGTTATTCTGTGTTTGTTGATGAATGTCTTTATGTGTTTATGATATGCTGTAGATGTATGTTTGTACGCATTTGCAGGTTGCAGACATAAATTGTTGTCTGTTGGGTTCTTTGATTCCAGGTCTGGTTCTTTGTGGCTTCATGCAAGTGGTTACATGACAGAACACTGTGGGTTCTGTAAGCCAGTGCATAGAGTGCACTTCTGAATTCTGCGGAATTTAGACAAAGACGTGCCAGGAGGGTGCACCAGAGGAAGTCATTAACTCAGGGAAGAAGCCTCAAGGTTGTTGAACACCTTGAAGGAAGAACTGTGTAGAGAGGGCACAAGGAAGACATAATTTCAGAGAATTCTGTGAGGCTCTGCCAGGAGGGCATTGAGCAAATGCACAGGATGCATTGAGGAGAACTCTATTTCGAGTTCGGTGAGAAGACAGAGTCACTGAGGATTCTGAAGAACTCTGCTAGGTAGGCATTAAGTCGGTGCAAGTGTGCACAGAAGGAACTCTTGTTTGAGTTCAAAGAGAAGAGAAGTGTCAAGGAGAAGACACCCACAGGGTTTCTGAATACCTTGTAGGCTCTGCAAGGTGTGCATCGAGCAGAAGGACGCTAAGAGGGCGTGAGGCATTTCTTTTCAAGAAACAGGCTCGAATCTAATTTATTCAAAATCTCAGGAGCACTAGGAGTGTGCAAGAGTGGA